>CAUYRH010052095.1:0-18950 GCA_963574655.1 Perodicticus potto | reverse complement strand
GTAATGTATTTTTGGTATTGCTTCAATTGCCCTGGGGGTCTTCCTCATAAAGTTTTCTCCTAGGCCAATTTCTTCAAGTGTTTCCCCTGTGGTTTTTCCAAGAATCTTTATGGTTTCATATCTTAGATTTAAGTCTTTTATCCAGGAGAGTCAATTTTTGTTAGAGGTAAAAAGTGTGGGTCCAGTTTTAGTCTTCTACAAGTTGTCAGTTAATTCACCTAGCACCATTTGTTAAGTAGGGAGTCTTTCCCGCATATAAAACCAGTTTTTATGATTGTATTCTGTATGTTCAAAAGACTATAAGAAAGATCAAACTATACTTCATGTAAGTAGACATGTGAAAGATAGGGAAAAAACGACCCAATTTGAGTTTCTAAACTTGAAAACTACAATGTTTGAGATGATAAATACACTGGATGGAATTAAGGCAGTTTAGACATTGCTCAAGAAAAGATTAGTGAACACGGCAGTAGCAACTCTTCAAAATAAAATACAGAGATTTTTAAAAAGACTAAAAAAAGATTCAAGAATTAGTGAGCTGTGGTGTGTGTGTAAACTGATTGCCATGGCCTCCCCCGACTCTTAGATCTATTTCCTCAGTTTAAAAAATAACCACTAGACTCCACCGGAGTTTCCCCCCTTGCACGACAACTGAAACTTTCTTCAGGCAATAAGCTGGGGCAATTGTACAGCTAGTTTACCTGTTTTATTTCCCATCACTTAGGAGTCACTGTTCCTTGTTGCCCAATGTCCAGAGCTTTGAGAACTATTGTTTTATAAATAGAAAAATAAAATTTTATTAAAGTGTTTAGTTGATTCAGGTGGGATGGTATATCTGATACCAGTTACTCTACCCGGGCTCCAAGTGGATATCAGGTGTAATGTTTTTACATATTTTAATTAGTGTAGGTTTATTAAGTGTATTTTTCAAATCTTCTATAATAGAAGATTTTTACTTGTTCATTCTGCCAGTTCCTAAGAAAAATATGTGAAATTATTTACTTCTCCTTGCTTCAAATTTTGTTTTGTACATTTTCAGGTCATGTTATGAGGTTATGTTGTCATTATCAAATATCTCTATAACTGGTAATTCTTTTTCCTTTCAAAGTCTACTTTGGTAAAAGTATAGTCATTATAATATCTTTCTTTTGGTTAGTGTTTGCATAATGTATCTTTTTCTATCCTTTTCCTTTTAACATTTTTGTGGCCTTATATTTAAGATGTATCACTTTTAAGCAGCATGTAGTTATATTATTTCATCGTAGTTATATTATTTCATCATAGTTTTTGGAAAGCAATATGAATAATTTCACATTTCTGTGTGGGTAGAATTTTCAGAGCAAAGAAAACCGACATCTTGTAATAATGGAGAGTTTCTCTTTTTTCCAGACACATTTGCTCCTCATATTCTAAGGATGACAAAGCTAGAGCCACTTTTCTCCTTGTGATGGAACCATCTCTCCCATTCAAAGGAGAAGTAAACTTATTATACCCATAGCCAAATGCTTGCTTTTTAGAGTAGGGACTTTCTTTTCCTTGAGAAAAAAAATTTTTTTGTATGAGAGAGACAAAATTTCTCTCTCTCTTATTTTTAAAGAGAGGAGGAAGGTAGTTATATAGCTGCTCCTAAATAAATACCTATAATGGTAATTTTGGGATTTCTTTCCTATGGTACCAGAAACATTCCTTTTGCATGTCATCTTGGTCTCAGAGCACCACCCTTGGGGAAAAATTTGGCATAGGGAACCAATGCAGTTATTGCTGTAATTAAAGTCTGCCCCAAATCAGAAGCTTTACAGTTATCTTCAGGATAATATAAATATATATATTTATATATATTTTTATTATAGTTTTTTTTAAGACTCACTATGTCACCCTTGGTAGAGTGCTGTGGCATCACAGAGCACAGCAACCTCAAACTCTTGGGTTTAAGCGATTCTCTTGCCTCAGCCTCCCAAGTAGTTGCGACTACAGACACCTGCTGCAATGCCTGGCTATTGTTTTTCTTTTTGTAGTTGTCATTGTTGTTTGGCAGGCCCGGGCTGGGTTTGAACCAACCAAGCCATGGTGTATATGCCTGGTGCCCTAGCCACTGAGTTACAGGCACCGAGCCAGATATATATTTATATTTAGAAGAATATAGTGTATTTGCCCTTTTATGTAATTACCGACATATTTGGGCTGAAATATACTACATGTTTTCTATTTGAATCTTCTACTGGAATCACTCTTTATAAAATTAACAAAGTAAAGTAAAGGTAAGGTATAGGCATAGTTAAAAGAATAAGCAGCCATTGTTCCATAGCTTGCTTTCCCTGTAATTACTTACCATTCAGAGGTCACATAGCTGATGGTCACAAAGATGCTTAGCTTTCTTTAACTGCTCCCATAGGTAATATCACTCTTGTGAAATCTAAGGGTAGTCTTTGAGATATCTTCCAGACCCGGCCCTTCCAATGTACCAACTGACTCATATTTCTATCTTTTAAAAATATTTTATTTTGTTATCAGTCTGGTTATTGTCTTCAAACCCTATCATTGTAACCTCTTCCTCCCTTCAGTAGTATTTAATCTTTGGTTAAACCCAAATTATTGATTTTACTTGTATATTTTTAGTCCTACAATTTTATTTTATTTTTGATTTATTTATTTATTTTTTGGTAAATTCCAGGGTAAGTTTTCACCAGACCTATGGCCCATACCAAGAACAGACTCAACTGGTCTTATGACCCATACTCAGGAATTGATTTGGTGTAAGAGGAGAATTTTTACACCCATATGATTTTACCCTGAGCCCAACCAATCAGTAATACTGATGGCCTAGACCCCTGCCCACCAAACTATCCTTAAAAACTCTAATTTCCAAATTCTCAGAGAGGTGAATTTGAGAATTTTCCCTCAAATCTCTGCTTGTTGCCCTGCAGTATTAAACTTTTCTTCTGCTACAACCCCTGTTGTTTCAGGGTATTGGAGTCCTCTTGAGCAGTGGGCGATGAATCTGGTTGGGTGGTAACAGGACTAGACACTCCTTTATTTTCCTTTTTTTCTTCCTTTGAGTTAAACAGATATGTTTCATTATTTCTATTATTGTGTTAGTTGTATAGTCTTTTGCAATTTCTTTCAGTGAGTATCCCTGAGATGACAACACACATCTTCGATACATTACAATAAAGGAAAAATTATCATTTTACCACTTTTGTCATTTCCATGGAGAAGTTATCAATTTTTTTTATTATTACTCATGTGAAAATAATGTGTTTTTTTCTCCCTCTGGCTGCTTTAAGTGTTTCTCTTTTTTAAATTTCCCATAGTTGTGCTATGATATGGTTATATATACATATATTTACTCTGCTTGGGGTTCTTTGAAAATCTGTGGCTTGATGTCTTTTATCAGATTTAGAAAATTCTCAGACAGCAGTTTTTGAATATTGTTTATACCACATTTTCTCCCCTGTCCTTCTGGGACTCCAATTATACATATGTTAGATCTTTTGACTATGTCCCTTATGTCTTATATGCTCTGTCCTATTTTTCTATCTTTTAAAAATATTTTATTTTGTTATAAGTCTGGTTATTGTCTTCCAACCCTATCACTGTAACCTCTTCCTCCCTTCAGTAGTATTTAATCTTTGGTTAAACCCAAATTATTGATTTTACTTGTATATTTTTAGTTCTATAATTTTATTTTAGTTTTGATCGATTGATTGATTTTTTGGTAAATTCCAGGTAAGTTTTATTTTTATTTTTTGCTGAAATTTCCCATTTTTGTTCTATTTCCTTAAAGATATTCATTATAGTTATTTTGAAGTCTGTGTCTAAAAACATTAATATTTGGTTCAGCTATGAACCTGGTTTCTACAATCTGTTCTTCCCTTTGGTTCTTAATGATTTCATTGTATGTCCTAGAATGCCTAGTTATTTCTTTTTTTTTAAATTTTTAAAAAATTAAAAATTTTTACATATACGTGTGTTTATTAGGTTTCCACTTTTTGCCTTCACAGAATTAAAAAGGCTTAAAATTTAATAACAATAACAATGTTTAAGATAAGGACTAGAAACAAGAACCTCATAAAGAATGAATGAAGATAAATACATTCAGAAAAGAAAACAGACGATTACTGCATTGAAATATTAAGCAATAATAATAATAATGCAAAGAAAGTGACGTTCATATTGTCAAATAAGAGTATGTCTATTAGAGAATGCTTTAACTCTGAGGCTCAGTATGAAGTCATCAGTTAACTTTTTTTTTTTTCCAAAGTTACACACACACTCAAAAAATAGATAAGATTTGGCATGATCTGTTTTTTTTTTTTTGAAACTATCTTTTACATTTATTTATATAATATTAATTGTCTAGTAATTTCTTATAGAATTCCAGGCATTGTTATGAAAAATTGGAGTCTTTCGATGACATTGTCTTTTTCCAGTTAAGATTTATTCTGTTAATTAAGATGAGGCAGGTCACCTCTATTTGAAGCTGGGTTTCAGTCTCTATGAAGGTTGGTATATTCTTTAGTATTTTGGCTTTGCTACTTCATGAGTACCACATGATGCAATGTTTACCACAAGTTGGCTTGTAAGTCCTGGCTGTTTGGTAGCTCTGATGATTTTTAAAACTTTATTTAAAAAGTTTTTGTTAGCAGGAGACTCTGTCTGACACAAGCCAGTCTATCACAGACAAGAACTGAAATCTCGTAACCTGCTTTTATGAAGGAATTTTGTGGCTGCTACTTTGTGTTAGACCCGGAGATTAAGTAGGAAAGGAATCAAATAAATGTGAAGCAAAAGAGTTAGGAAAGGACTAAGTTACTTGACATTCAAAAGGCTTAGCACTGCCACAATCACCTTGTTCTTCAGATTAGTAGTTACATTTTGGTCTTACGGCTGCGTTGGAAGGAACCTGGAAGAAAACTGTTTTCAGATATCTGAAGGACTCTACTATGACTTGGGCAAGAATGGAGGGGGGATGCCGGGAACAGAGGCCAAGGGCATAAGTAGAAGCTGAAAGGAAACAGATTTTGGCTTGGCTTGCTAGAAAGGGAGAATTTCCATCAAAGCTTGGTTGGAATGAGGATCAATGGGAAATAATGCATCCCTCATTCAAGAAGCCATTAAGTATTAGCTAAATGGAACGGATCCCTATAGAGGAGATTAAAATATTGAATGTGGGATAGACTACATGTAGTTGGCCTAGTGTATATCTGTAGGTTAGGGGCTCAATAAATGTCGAGTGAACTTGTGAGGTACAGAGTCCCATCTAATGCTGAGTGTTCATGATTTTAAAAGAGAGGAAGTCAGTATGGTGTGGTATAAAGTACACAGGGCTGGGATGCTACATTCCCAGAGTAGTTTAAGGGTAGGAGCAGAGAGAATGCCATTTTTCCCATTCTCTCTTCTCATAATCCCCAGCTTCAGCCAGCCTTGTAAGCCCTTGTTACATGATTAAGCTGAGCTCCAGCGCGGAGCATAAGGGTCTAGAAAAGGTGGAGATAGATGGAGACAGTGGAAGCTTTCCCCAAGCGGCTGCAGATGCAGGTTTTGCAGAGCCTGGCATCCTGCCCTCGGGAGGCAGTCCCAGCCTGGACTGGGAATGGTGCCAGCCAGGAGGTCACGTCCTGGCTGGTTCTACCTCCCTCCTTTCTCTGCAGCGTTTTCTCAATCTGAGCTGGTGCTGCTTCCCTCTCCCTCAGTGCGGGCTGGAACAGGCTAATCAGTGCCCCTCACCTGGGGAGCTCCAGGCAAGCACCCTTCCCCCACCCCCCTCCCCAGGCATCACTGAGAGCACTTCTCCCACCAGCCAATCCTGCAAATGGTGCTACTAAATATTTCATTCTGGCTTAACAACTCAATCTGCCTGCCATTATCTTGAGGGCCCCCGCAGCCCCCAGTCCCTTTCTGATTAACAAAGTAGCTGGCTGGGAAGATCTGCTGAAGCTGTTGTTGAGAGCTGTGTTAGCTGTTGCTCAGGGCGGCTCGGGTGGAGGCACTGCATTAAGCAGGAAGCATCGATTGCAGCATTAGCCAGCTTTTTACATTCCCAGGCAGACAATGCAAGTATCTTCAATTATCTTCAAAGCAACTGAAGGGAAGGAAATTGGTCTTAGATGTGGTAAATAGACTCCACAAAGTTCACTGAAGCATACAAAGATGTGCACATGGGTAGGGGGCAGAGAGGCCTAGCTGCCAAGCCTACATCATGGCTGTTCAGAATTCTGGCAGCCATTACAAGAGGGGTCCCCATGCCTGGAGACCATGGGGATCTTGAGGCCAGGCTCTCAAAGTCTGGTACAAGGAGGTGGGGAGAAAAGCAGTATTGTGTTTGGAGTCAGAGACTTAGATTTTAATTTTGGCTTTATGGCTATGTTATCTTGGGTAAGTAACCTAACCTCTCTGAGCCTCATTTTCCTTATCAGTGAAGTGGGACTAGTATTATCTACCTTAGAAAGGAGCCATCCTGGCTCGGTACCCATAGCTCAGTAAGTTACGGCTCCGGCCACATACACCGAGGTTGGCGGGTTCGAGCCCGGCCCAGACCTGCTAAATAACAGTGACAACTGTAACCAAAAAATACCTGGCTCCGATATTCCTAGCTACTCAGGAGGCTAAGGCAAGAGAATCATTTAAGCCCAAGAGTTTGAGGTTGCTGTGAGCTGTGATGTCACGAAACTCTACCTATGGTGACATAGTGAGACTCTGTCTCAAAAAAAAAAAAATAAGTAAAAATAAAGAAGAAGAAGGAGAAAGGAGCCATCCTGATTTCAGGGCTCTGTCCTCTGGGGGTTGAACCCTCCTCTATGTCCTCAGATCATCTTGTCAGATCTGTGTCCCAAGATGTACCACACTGTGTTGTGAATGTTGGTTTTCGCGTCTGTTCTTCCCATCAGGCTGGCTATGGTTAATTTTCTTTTTAAAGGAGAAGTCATGGCCCCATGAAGAAGCTGGTGAAAGCTCTGGATGCTCTCCTTATAAAAAAGCTTATAAAGACATACTTTGTCTATGACTTCAAGGAATTCACAGAAACTGGGCAGAATCCCTTTCTAGCATCTATGTAGTGCATGGCTCATGAATCACAATCAGACAATGTTTGTTGACTACTTGAATCACTCTAAAGATGCTTCCCAGCTCTGTATTTTGGAATTCAGAGCATCCCTGAAATCATTTGGTGAGCACTTACTTTGATGGACCTAGATGGTGTCCTGTGGAGAATCCAAGGACATAAGTCTTGCCCCCACAGTGGGGAACACAGACGTGTGTGTCAGAGACTCAAGGACTAACATTCAATAATTTGATAGCTCCTGTACCCACCCTTAGCTGAAACAATTCCTGGGAAAGGGTTTTGTCCTTTTTCCTTCCAGCTCTGGCCTTAGAGATTCTAGAGGGCAGACTGTTACAAGTGGCAAGAGCGTGTTGGGATAAAGGTGTGTGGAAGGTGGGGAAGACAGCGTGATGCAGTGAGAAGGCCCCTGAGCACTTACGGTCCAGAAGCACTGGCACCACTCTTGGTGCTAGGGTAGAGAGCTGAGGGCCCAGAGGCCAGCACCTGCTTGCTTTTGTCCAGTACCCCTGCTGGGTTAATCTATTCAGTGAGGATATCATTATGCATAAGCAATTTGCATCTGCCAAACCTCTGATTGCAGGACGTGCAAGTGCTTCCTGGGGAAAGCTGTCATGAGAGCATCCCTTTGTCCTTTTCAGATCGTGGAGAGGGTGTGGTCTGGGAGGCTGGGCCCCAGATCTGGATCCTGGAGAGCTGTTCAGGCCTGTTAGAGCTGCCCACCTCCAGGTGGACTCTAAGAAAGTGAATTGGGGCTCCCACAGGCTTATGTCAGAGAACTTAGCCCATTCCCATCACACACAGCCTGTTGCATCTTCTCTGTTCATAACAACTTAATTTTAAAAGGATGAAACCCCTTGTGGATGTTTTTAAGGAGTTAAATAAGTACCAGCAATGGCTCCTGTTGGGGCTGTTTGGATTTGAAAAGAAAATACTGAGATGTAAAGATATCAATATTTAATTGTCTCTTGAAGCTTGCATTTTCAAGCAAGCAGCAGGGAGCTGAGAGTCTCTTCTGAATGTGTGTGTGCACGCGTGCATATGCACGTGTGTGTGTGTTTGTGCATGCAAATATGTGAGTGCTTAATAGAGGAGAAAGCGTCGGGAGCTCTGTGCTTGTTCACTGCTCTTTCCCTATTTAAATCTGCTCCCCACCACCTCAAGAGATAATAACAGACAGGGGATGAACTCCGCTTTCAATTAATTCAACAAACAGGTGCAGAACGCTGCTCTGGACCCTCCACACTATTAAGGCACTTACAGTCCAGAAGGGAGGTAGGCCCTTTACACAAATTACTGGGCTACCCATTAGGCAGAATGGAATAAATTCTGCAAAGGTAGGAGAAGTTTGGGGAACTGATTTGTAGTGTGGCTACCCTGCCCTCAGATGCTGGATTGCTGGAGGGGCTCGCCCAGCCAGAGCCCACCTCTCCCACATGCCTCACATAGTTTCTGGAACATGACAGATGTTCAATACATCTGTGTTGAACGATTGCTGGATTCCTTAAACATTCCCTCTAGCTTTGTGGTCATTTCTGCCTGCAATGCCTCCCCCGAATGCTTGGCTGTTTCCCAGAAAAAGATACTTAGATCCCAGGGGGAAAAAAGAGACCCAGAGTAGTTAATCTGGCCCCGAGCATGGCAGGCAGTTGGTGCTGGAAGGGACTGAGCCTGAGGTGGGGAGTCATCTGCCTGACTTCATGCAGCACCATCAGTGGGACTTAGATTAAACCCTGGGAGGACACTCTTGGTTTCCTGATGAGGGAAGTTTGGGAAATGTCCACCAGGGAGCCTTTTAGAGAAAGAGGGAAGTGGGGTTCCCAGAGGCAGGAGCAAGGTGACCTCACTTCCTTCCAAGTGGGGTCAGCCTGGAAGCTGTCTTAGTCGTTTGTGCCACCGTAACAAAACACCAAAGACTGGGTGATGTATAAACAATAGAAACTTACTACTTGTTTAGTTTTTGAGATGGTTACATGTTATTCTATTTACAAGTAGAATTTTAAAAGTTTATTTCTCGTAGATTGTGTTTTATAAGCTTTAAAGTTCCTTTTGATGGCAAGAGAAAGACAGCAGAATAGATGGAAGGCAGAACTTTTTGTTACTTACAGCCCCAAAGAAGAGAAGGCTGCCAGGCAGGACCTCATGGGGCTGCGAATCAGAGCCGTAGGTGGTGACTTACGTAGCAAGTGAACTGGGGGAATAGGGTTAGTTAGGTTTCAAGAATTTCCTGGGAATTGACCAATTTAAATAATTCTGTAGGCTCTGGGTATAAGGGATGTCCCTAATTGTTTGGCATCTGGCCCAGGGTGGAAGAAATTGGGGTGTATATATAGCAGCCTCAGAATGTGGGGAACAGGAAGGGAGGCTGTATTTCTCCCCGTTCTGGAGGCTGGGAAGTCCAAGATCAAGGTGTTAGCAAATTTAGTGCCTGATAAGGGTCTAATCTTTCTGCTTCCAAGATGGTGCCTTCTTGCTTCATCTATCCTCTGGGTGTGGGGGGACAAACATGGTGTCCTTGAATGGAGGGAGGAGCAGAAATGGGGCAAACCTACTTCTTCAAGCCCATTTAGAAAGGTCCTAATTCCATCCATGAGGGCTCTGCACTCATGACTTAATCCCCTCCTAGAGATCCAACCTCTTGATACTATCGCATTGGTGACTGACTTTTAACACACAAATTTTGGGGGATATTCAGACCACAGCAGCCCTCAACTTATAAGGATACTGGAAAAGACACTGGTCAGGGGCCTTCAGGATTTGCATGTGACATCAGTGGGAAATAAGAAGGACATGAATGATAAAAAGAAAAAGCCCTCAATAATTGGCCATCCATGACTTCACTCAAGTGGGGCCCTGATCAGGTTTCTCTCTTGGAGGATTCCAGAGACCCCAGGGAGACATCAGGTGGGCCTGAGTTAGAAGATGAGTCTGGCACCACACTGTGTCTGAGTCTGGATTTCAATATAGAGTAAAATGCACCCTTTCTCCCCCCTGGGCAGGGATCACCCAGCAATGTCCAGAAGAAAGAAGCAATTGGAGTTTCAGAGGTTAGAGACTATGCTATCAAGAATTCCTGACTCCTTTAGCTGTGAGGACTGGAAATTAGTAGGGAGAGGTGTTAAGAGGTAGGAAGAGCCACTCTTTGCTCATCTCTCTCATCTCTGGGGAGCATCACATCCAGTACGTGAAGAACAAGCCCTGCAGTTCAGCTCCAAAGGGCTTTGGTTGCACAGAGCTGAACAGAGTGCCTTGGGGTTGGACAACGTGGAGGCCCTGTACGCAGGGTGGAACAAATGGCCAAGAGGCCATTAAGACCATTCCACATGCTTTAGGGCAAGTCAGCCCTCAGACCGTTCCTATGTCTAACCATCAAGATTTCACAAGTTTCTTTGTGGTTTTGGCTCTTCCTTTTGGGGTAACTCCTGCTAAAGTGAAGTCTCTTGCTGAGATAAATAGTCTCAATCTCTAGTGAGTCACAGATCTCTTAGGGAATCTGCTAAAAGCCACAAGCTTTCTTCTGCTTCAGAACACACATACATCCTTAGATGCACAATCTGGTGTATGGTTTTAGGGTATTTGTGGACCCATGGAACTTTTACATATCCTTTAATAATACAGGTATGCCTCTCTCAGAAGACTGGTTGGGGGCTTTTAGGACAATATAACAATGTTGAATAGCATTTTGTAGTTTGCATAGCACTTTCACTGTGCATTGTGTTAATTAACCTTCATGACAATCCTACTGAGGTAGTAATTATTATATTAATGTCCTTATTTACAGACAAAGAAAACAAGCCTCAAAGGGCTGATAGCTGTTTTCTACAGCTAGTAGGAGGTCAAGTCCGAATGGAATCAGGCCTTCTACCTGCACTTCCCTGAACTTCCACCAGGCCAGCCTTGTGCCTTGCCTTTGGGTTTTCTCTACTTTTCACAGCTGTATTAGCTTAAGGCCTTTGTAACTCATGTGTATTCTTGTTCTGTGAGCTATATGATGGGTAGAACCTGGGGGTCTGGCTGTGAGAATGGCCAGAGACTTCTGGGCACAGGAGAGGAGACCAAGAGAGAGAACTGTCTCCAGGAGCCAAGATTATTTTCTGAGAGACTGACTGTGGTTGACACTGCTCAAGCACTCCTGATACCTCATCATGTCAGAGACAAATCTGGAAGTCACCAGATTCTTGGACTGAGGGTGACCCCCAAGGCATTTAGTCAATTCTACTGCCTAGATCTTCAAATCCTTGGGGAGCAAAAATCTCTTCTCTCTCCACAGACCCTTCTGCATCCAACTGGTTAACACAGCTATACCATTAAAGGACTTTTTAAGCTTTCCAAATGAACAGGAGTGCCCCTTGCCTGAATTTCTTACACCTATGGCTTGGCAGACAGTAGTGATATTAGAACAACTTTCTCTTTAATTCCTTTCCATAGATTTCCAAGGGAATTTTTATAATACCATTTACCCAATTCAATTTTGAAGAGTATAGATCAATTTTTTGCCTTATAAATATTGATCTTTGGCCATTGATCTGGGGGTGGGAGGGTTGCTTCTCATAAATACCTCCATTCTGATTGAGGGTTCCTCGGGGGCAGGGATGGGGAGGTGTAAGTAGCAAATGATGAGAATGTTAGAGCAAGGGGTGGGTTCCAGAGAGGTGAGGGAGGAAATGATTGTGGGAGGTAGCAGTAGAGGGGTGGAGACCCCACTGGTTACATTAGGCTCCATCTGAATAATCAGTCATGTCCCATGGTCTCCTAATCCTTTGTTCATTCTATGCTTCCCTTCCTATGCCCTTTCTCTTCCCTTCCTACTTGTTCCAATTCTTCCTACATTTCCAAACCCAAACCAAACGCCTTGTTTTCACAAAGATTTTTCTGGTCCTCTCCCTATATACTGCTAATTGGAATTTCTCAATTTTTTACATTCCAGTCAAGGAGGAGATAAAGAAGGAGCAAATTAGATTAGATTCCTTGAGCAAAATGACAATGAAGCCACAAGCTGTCAAAACATGTGGGATACTGCAAAGGCAGCCCTAAGAGGGAAATTTATTACATTAAATGCCCACATCCAAACAACACAAAGAGTACAAATCAACAACCTAATGAAGCATCTAAAGGAACTGGAAAAGGAAGAGCAATCCAATATCAAACCTAGCAGAAGAAAAGAAGCAATCATTCTTTTTTTACATTCCTCCACCGCCTTATCTCTTGGGGCACTTAATGCTTTATATTATGTGCACCTGTTAATTTCTGGACTACAAGCCCCGTGAAGGCAAGTACACCACCTCTGTCTGTTAATACTATGAGCCCAACGATGTAGTAGATCCAAACTCAATAGAGACTTGAAGTAGTTGTTTAATGAATGAGAAGTTTGGGATCACAAAGTTTAGGGCTTACTAGAAAGTTCTTCCTGTTGCTCCTGCTGGTCCTTCTGAAAGGGAGTCCTTAAGTTATACAAATGCTCTTTCCATAATTAGCCTTTCTTAAGTTTCGCCATTCACTTTTTAATAATGAAGTGGAGTAGATCAAGGGCAAGGTTTTCCTATGAGACATTCTCCTCATTCCCATTAGATTCACAGTATCAAGTTGCAATCAAGTGGCTCTTAAAGAGTATAGCTTTCTGCTGAAAATAAAAGGGTCTGAGCAGTCTTTGCTCTCTATACGTTTAGCTCTGTAGTTATTGAATGGGTTCAGTGTGTTCACTTATTAATGAGAGTACCTCGTTCTCACTGAGGCCACTGTCTTGCATTTCTCCTCTTATTATCTATTTTCTCCACCAATATCTCTCTTCATCCTCCTCTCTCCCATCAGCCTCTCTCTCCCTTTCTCTGTCTCCTATCTCCTTCCTCATCTACATTTTCCCATCCACTTCTGGCAGCTTACAAAACTCTGGTGTGAGAGTGGTGGTGGAGGTGATGGGGGTGAAAGGTGTCTCCTCTGGGTGCCAAAAAGTTGCAAGGTTTGTCTTTAGAGGAGAACTGATGGGGTAAGGACAGGAAGAAAGAGCTGTATAGCTTTTGGGACACTTTGGGTTCTTGACAAGAGTATCAGGATGGGAAGGGAAAATGTGGGGCTGGGAGAGCATTCCAATATGGCTTCCATATTTGGCTCTTGAAGTTCATACAGCTCCTCAGGCTAGAATCTTTTCAAGTCTATCCTCTTGACAATGTAAAATAAATCAAACTCATGGTGGTCCATTCAAGGTCTGGCCTGACCTGTCTTTAGCTCTGTTACTCATTACTTGACTCTGGTCCAAAGAGATGATCTTGCCATGACTCCTAGAAGAGGGAGATAACATAGAAGCAGAAACTGCTCACTGCTAGGCAAGCTGTGGGTAGTTCTGATGTAGCTGGAGCATAATGTGAAGTGTGCTGTGAAGTGTGTGTACACGATCTTGTGATGAAGAAATGGAGAGGCCAGATTTGAGGTGGGGCTTCCCTCTTTGTCCCATTGCCTCATTGTACAGTTCCCTCTTGAGAACTGTATGAGGAGCGAGGGTCTAATCAGGAGACAGAAGCCACATAAGGTATTTTGAACATTTTGGACATAGAGGATTTGCACAAGGGACTGTTAAATAGCTGAGAAGAATTGCTAACTACCTGAAATGGCTAAAGACAACACTAGGGTATCGTGAAAATAACTTCAGGAAGCAGCTACCATCCCTAGGATTGGGGGCCACACAGAGGAGGTCTGGAGCTGATGTTTCTAAGGAGACACAGTGGGGCTGTATTGGAAAACCTTTGAACTGCATCCAACTTCTGCTATGAAACAAATTGCCATTTGTTTGCTATCAGGTTAGCAAATCTGATAGAAACAGGACTCCAACAGGAAGGACCAAATTCCCTATTCCTTTTTCAACTCTGCAGTTTTCTTCCAGGATCCTCGACTTACAACCTTGATTGATGGCAAGTCAGTAGCAAAGCAGAAGCCCCAGCATCATAAAGCAGAATTTGGAAGGTTGAGTTCAAATCGAAGAGACCTATCAAATTGTTTGATAGGTCATTCCTTGAGATACTCAACATCTACGCAGATTTGTATGTCCTACAACCAAAAACAATTGTTCTTGCATCTAACAAGATGCAACCATCTGTTGCACAAAGAAAGACATTCTCATTCTTTCCCCAAAATGAGGAGATGAAAAGTTTCATTGTGTCCATTTGGGAGAAACAGTCACACTATTCATTACTAGGTTATATTAACTCTTCTCCTCAAAGGTAGTCACAGTTCTATCACATGAATATTTTTTTCTTTCAAGAATAAATTTCAAAGTTAATCCCCAACAACTTGTATAATATAACATGATAAGGGCAGGAAGGCAGGCAATAAAATAATAGGCACAGGGAAAGAAGAAAATACGTATATCTGCTACAGTCTTTGTTGATGTAACTGGCCATAAAGTGCATGTATCTCCATAAGCTTTCTTTTCCCACCACCTGTTCTGTGTTTTCATCACTTGCAGTTAGGACATCAGCTGGTCAGCATTTCTTACTTGATAAGATGACACAAACCTTGATTCCTGAAGAGTCTGAGCCCTTAGAGATCCAGATTATTTCCCCCTCCCCTGTGATTTCCAATAACTTTTACTATTGAACATGAAAATAGTGTGGGATGCCCCAGAGTACTCTCTATGTTCTAAACATAGTCACTTCTGCAGACGAATTTACTCTTACTGACCATCACCCCAGTTAGTAGAGTAATCCCTACTAGTACTAGCAGATAAGTATTCTTGGCTGTTGATTCAGTAGTACAAGGAACCCAGAAAGTCCAGGGAGGAGTCTGATTCAATTCCTAATTCAGTGGTAACATGGTGGTTTCTCCTGGTAGAAGCTTTTCTCCTGGGGCGCCCAGACCTCCAAAATAGCAGAGCTCAAAGTTGTAGTGATGGGAAGCAAGCATCCCATCAGTGAGTTATTGGGTGTAATGGTGAGAGGAGAAATTTCACTTCTACCCCTTGGTTTTGAGATCTAGGTATTCTAGCTATAGGAGAAATCGCATCATATATTGGTCTTTAATTCAAAGTATATACTGTGTCTGTATGGCAGAATCCCATTTTCCAGAGGGCTGTCTCCCAGTGGAAGAAACACAAGTGAAATTTTCATAGCTCATTTCACCATTCTTTTAGGTCAGTTGTTTCTGGGTGATGAGGTATATAATAAGAGTGAATTCCATGGCCTGAGCCCATTGCTGCACTTCTTTTGCTGAGAAATGAATTTCTTGATTAGAATCAATGTTGTGAGGAATACCATGATGGTGAGTAAGGCATTTTGTAATCCCATGGATAGTGGTGCTAGCAGAAGCATTACGAGCAATGACGGCAAATCCATACCCCAGAATACACGTCTATCCGGGTGAAGATAATCCTCTGCCAACTCTGTGATGGAGGGAGTCCAATGTAGTCAAACTGCCAGCAGGTGGCTTGCTGGTCCCTCGGAAATGATGCCATATAAGAGGTGCAGCTCTCGTCCCTACTTGGGGGAAGTTAGGCACTCAGCAATTGTGATAGGTGAGTTGGCTTTTGTGAGAGAAAGTTCACGTGGTTGATCCCATGAATAGCTACCATCTATGCCACAATGGCCGCTTAGCACCTAGGCCCCTGGACCAAGCTCTGGGATGGGGAGGAGAAGGGTCTGACTGGCATCCAAAGAATGTGTTACTCTTTCCCTCTGATTATTAAGAGCCTCATCTGCAGTGTGTGCCCTTTGGTGATCATTTACATGGCACACAAATATCCTTCTAGCTTTGTAGCTGGTCCAAGAGCCATGCCCACATAAAAGAGCACAGCACCTGCAAGGAAAGCCCTCCTCCAACCTTTGATTTTTTGACAGTGAGTATTGGTAAATGAAGCCCAGTGCCAACTCAAGCTCAACAGGTGAGGCCTGCTCACCATGCCCTCGTTGGGGAAGCATTTCTCCCTCAGGCGCTCTAGTAGCAACATCTGACTGTATAATTAACTTTCTTGGCATTTATCTCTGGCTATCTTGTGTTATTATTCTTTACTTGAAAATATATGCTTGAGGACATGTTTAAATTAATCCTCAAGGGTGGCAAGGTGTATCCATCTCTGCATCAGCAGAGGTTCACTCTGTGGCTCTTAGTAAACAGTGAGGTTCAGGGGAAATAACTGGGTATTCAGGTGATCAGCCCTAGGTTCGGGGTCTTCCCCTCTGTTCCTTCTCTACGTGGCCTGAGACAAGTCTTAGAAGACACATTTTGCCCCAGCAACACGCTACAGCTCAATGTTCCTTGCTTCCATGCTCTTGCTGGTATTGAACCATCCCCCACTGTTATGAAAGAAGATGCCTTCCTTTCTCCCTTGAGGAGAGATACAAGTCCAGTCAGGCATGGAGTTCCCTTTGAGGCAGAGGCTAGTCACAATCTCTGAAATAACGAAAGCAAAAGGTTCTTAAGACAAATACTGTCCCTGTATATTTAGCTGCTCCCAAAGTTGTAGTTGATAGTCATCAATTACACCTGCCAACCACTCTGCCTGTACTTACCCTTAATAGCATATTGATGGGTCTTGGTAAGGCCACCTGCCCTTTACCCCTGAAGAGTCTAAGCCCTTTGTTGGGCTGTGGTTGCTGTAATTGCATATTTATTTATATTATCTCCAGGCATGAAAGCATCAAGTGACAGCAAGGTATCAGACATACTCCTTCCTGCCATTATGGGTAGCAATAACCCAGTTCCTCAGGAAAATCAGGATGTGTGTCCTCTGTCATGATATTAACACCTTTTCCCCGTATTGGTCCATTGACATGAGGAACCCAAAGTAGTCAGATAGTCACAGCTTTCTGTTCAATGAAATCCTCACTATGTTCCCTGACACATACTCTATTCTGCTGCTGGAATCAGGGCTTCTAACTGGCTTGGTGTAATGTTGTGGAGTTAGAAAGGATAATTTCCATATGTAGGTCACGAGAAGTGATGGTGAGAGTGACCACTCCTATTTCAACCTCTTGATTCCCATCTCTGTGAATTGTAGCTATTGGGATCACAGTGCTGAGTATGGGCTATTATTTCAGCACAAGTGCATTTTGGAGAGCAGTACCTCAACCCACAGGCTACTAACCCATAGCTGGCATCTTAACTGGAGCTTTAACAAATGTTGAGGCTCAGAAAATAATATCCTGAAATGAAGGCTTTAGAAACAAAGGCTTTTCTCTGAACTTTCCCTTCCTTTCAGCATCCCAGTCCCATTTCCCCAGAGGCTAGCCATAGAAACTAGAACCTCTCTTCACCATGGTGACTCATGGCAACCAGAATCCCTTTTCTCCAAAACCAGCCATAAAACCAAAAAATATTGCTCTAACTTTCCCTCTGGTCTATATTTGTAAAAATTGTCCATAAAAAATTACCTGACCTGTATCATTTGACTTCAGGCCATAAGACCCCCATTCCAGAAAGGGCCCTGCCCATACCTAGAAGGAAGGAATGCTGTTCAGACAGACCAAGAAGATTAGACAGACATATCTTGATGGGTTTCTGCATTCAATGTATTAGTATCACATCATAACCTTTTTGTCCAATCACATTTCTGTCACGCTGTCCATACTTTACTGAACCTAAGCACAAAAATGGACACTTTCCCCTGTGTCTTTGAGTCTTAATTTGAAGATTCCTGTGTATACATGTTAAATAAATTTGTATGCCTTTTCTTCATAAACCTGTTTTTTGCAAGTTGATTTTTTTAGTGAAACTTCAGAGAGCCAAGGGGAACTCATCCCTTGACCCTTACAAAGGCCAGTCAGCTATTTGATTGGACTGGCTATTTTGGGGTGATGAGGTACCTGATTAGACCAGCGTATCATGTGGTCATGGTCATGTGGCCTATTGTTTCATCTTCTTTGTCATAAAATGGGAGATTTAATCCAAAGCAATGCTGTGTGTGGTATCATGTAGATAGGCCAGACATAGTGTAAGTGCTTGGACAGTAAGACCAGTGGAGATATTGCAGGGAAGGAGCAAACTCACATTCACAGTGCCAGTTCTGGTGAGGACATATTGATGTCCTCTCTAGGGCATAAGGGGTTTAATGTAATGGAGTGTCTCCAAGTGGCTGGCTGGTCTTCTTGAGAAGCTGTGCCCTATCAAAGGTTTAGAACATAACTTTCAACTGAGGATCCTATGCCAGCTAAACTGAGTTTCATTTATGATGGAGAAATTAAATACTTTAATGACATCCACATGTTGAAGAAATTTTCCATAACTAAACCAGCTCTCCAGGATATTCTCAGACCTAGCTTCCATAATGACCAGTGTAATCCTCCACCACAAAAGTAAACCCACTCAGAAACTTTTGATCAAATTCCAACTTCAACAGTCACAAAAGGATTCAAAATGTCCACCAGACTTTCAAAAGGCTTATCAATATTTTCAATTAATGTGAATGGGTTAGCTTGTCCTCTAAAGAGGCACAGGTTGGCTGACTGGATGCAAAAACTCAGGCCAGATATCTGTTACATACAAGAATCCCATCTTACATTAAAAGATAAATATGGACTCAGGGTGAAGGGATGATCATCTATATTTCAGGCAAATGGAATTTTCTAAAAATGAAAACACAAATTATCAAAACCTTAAGGGATACAGCACAAGTAGAAGAGGAAAAAGGACAGTTATAAGTGCCTATGTCAAGAAAGCAGAAAAATGACAAGCAACCTAATGTTTCATCTTAAAGAAGTAGAAAAACAATAGCAAACAAAACCCAAAATTAGTAGAAGAAATAATTATCAGATCATAAATAAATGGAACTGAAATCAAAAAATTACAAAATTACAATGAAATTAAAATTTAGGCTTTTTTTTTAAAAGATAAGTAACATTGACAAACCTTTACTCAGGCTAAGAAGAAAAGAGAGAAGATGCAAGAACAGTAGAACCTCTTTAAGTTGACC
>CAUYRH010052093.1:0-28388 GCA_963574655.1 Perodicticus potto | reverse complement strand
AATCCAGCCCAGGCCCGCCAAACAACAATGACGGCTGCAACCAAAAAATGGCCGGGCGTTGTGGCAGGCGCCTGTAGTCCCAGCTACTTGGGAGGCAGAGGCAAGAGACTCGCTTGAGCCCAGGAATTGGAGGTTGCTGTGAGCTGCGATGCCACAGCACTCTCTCCAGGGTGACAGCTTGAGGCTTTGTCTCAAAAAAAAAAAAAAAATCAGATCCAATTCCACTGCCACGTGAGTAGGGTGAGACGTGTCTGAAAACTTGACATTGACTGTGGGCAAGAGCTTCGCCCCTTACTGTGCACAGGGTAAACTTCCCAAGATACTCCACCCTGCAGCCAATGCTGTCAGGTAACCTTAACCCTGGACACGGGGGGTTCTGCATTTCCTGGGCCTTGGCCCCAAAGACTTTCTGCCAGGGTCAGAAGAAGGCATGTGGGCTCCTCTTCCCAGCCTTGGGGCCACACAAGCCTCATGCCTCTGAAATTAAATGGAAAGGGAAAACTACAGCACTTTTCCACTGCCCTGGGATCTACATAGGCACGAAGAGGGCAGGGTTCCCTTCCAAGTTCATAACTGCATGAAGATGTGTGCCATACTGAGAGTAGCTGGGCAGAGTCACTGGCCCAGGGTATGCTCTTCCCCAAGGCTGCCCATGGGAAGCAGGGGTGCTGCCCACGCCAAGGTGAGACCAGCCCAGCCACAGCTGGGTCAGTGAGGCAATTTAGGGGCTCACCTACTCCCACCCGCAGTGTTGTAACAGCCCTCACTGGCCTCACTGCCAAGTGGGGAGGAATATACTGGCCAGAGCCAAGAGAAGGGCCTGGATCTAAGATAGGGACTTTGGAGAATTTGTGTAAAACTGTGAGCAAAATGAGAGGAATGGATGCTGCTGGCCTAGGCAAGTGTGGTCACTCACCAGCAGCCAAGAACATTCATGTTCTCTCTGCTGACAAAGTGAGGGACTGAACTTCCTGAAACTTCCACCACTCCAGGACAGCAATTTCTTTTTCAAGTCTAAGAAAGAGAACAGGAAAAAGGCCTGAGCCCAGCAGTGGTTACCACCCCACAGATATTGATAGCAGTTAAGCACCACTCTGCTCCAGGTGTCTGATCACACAAGGACCTGCCCCCAGGCTCAGAAGTCAAGCAATGCACTCCCGGTGACACAGCAGGGAGATGGAGAAGCTGGGGTTCAATGCCCCCAGGGCCATATGCACCCCCAGTCTGCCATGTGCTCCTTCTCTCAGGGCCTCCTCCGAGTGTGTCCGCACCCCTCCCCTGCCCTCCACCACCGTGACTCCATGCTGAGTTTATCCTACACTAACTTAAACCACTTTGTAGGCTACTTTGCAAGTGTTCTCAATCTTTCAACTAATTCATCGGCTCTTGGAGAATAAAGGAAACTTGAAATTGCTTTGCTGCATGCAATAAACTCTTGGCACCAAGCCGGCAGGGGCCATTCCAGGCAGATTCGGCACCAGCCCCGCACAGATGCTTCCTGTAGTAAAGGTGAGGTGCCTTCTCCCTCGTACGGCCTGAGCCCCGACTCCAGGGCTACTCACAGGCTTCCTTCGTTCCTCCAGCCATTCACTGCGGCCTGGCAGCAGGCCTTGGTCCAGCAAGAGGGAAAAAAGGAGACTCAGGCACAGTCCCTGTGTCCCCCGCGAGGAGGTGGGGGCACCTCTCACCCTGCAGGCAGGACTGAAACAGGGAGAACAGGGCTTTCTTCTGTGGGTGACCTTTTGCATGTGTCCCCATACGGGATGCTAGGGCACAAGCAGATGGCAAGGGCCCTGGTAGTGACCCTAAATGCCGCTGCTCCACATCAGGGCGCTGGCATCCCTTACTAGAATACATCCACACTCCTGTCTGAACTGATCCTTTATGGGCAGTAACTGCGCAGCCAGGTGGGCAGGCCAGGCGGGAAAGGTTAATCTGGGAGGATCTGCCTTTTACGGCTGAAGTATAGCCGTACACAGCGCATCAAATCCTACCACAGAGGAGGAAGGACACTCAAAAATCATCTCAGACAACTCTGCCATTTTACAGACGGACAGACTGAGGCCTCTAAAATAATGAAGAACTCCACAGATGGCCCTACCTTGAGCTTAGGTCTAGCGAGGGGTCAGAGAGTAATCAAAGAATCACACAAAGAATACATAATAAACTCCGTTAGAGGCACATGACCCCGGGTGAGTTACTCTCCCTCTGTGGGCCTCATCTGTGAAATGGGGATAATGAAGGCACCACCCACTCCACAGAGCCTTCGTGTGGATCCATATACATCTGTCAGCACCGTGTCTGGTGCACACCCTTAGCGCTGCTCTTTCTCATGCATGCAGAAGGCCCAGCACAGGGCAGGAGTGTGGAAGGAAAGACTGAGGTGCCCAGGAAATGCTTGTCCAGGGAATAGGAGTCACAGTCCCAAAGGGGGTACCCTGGAAAGGTATCAAGCACCTTTCAACAGAGACACACTGGGTGGTCACTTGCTGGGGATGCTGATGGGGAACTGGGTGTCGGGAGGACACGGATTACAAGGAGGAGGGCTCAGTATAGTCCCTTCCAGGCCTGAGAATTGGGGACTCTGCTGACCCACCAGCCTGCCAGAGCATGGACAATTTTATGGAGCTCAGTTTCTTAATCACCTTATTCTGCTATGGCTTAGAGCTGAATCCTTTCCCCAAATTGGACATTTATGGGGCTGGAGGAGAGACAGAGGAGCAGGACGGATGAAGTGTCCACATTCCAGCCGGGAGGTTAAGGGCTTTTGTGTTCCTTCCTTCTAAACTCTGCCAGTTCCCAGCCAGGCCTGGGGGTGTCTATGTCTCCCTCAGATGGGCACTGGCCCTACCCTGACCACTGCAGTCCAGCTCTTCCTGTCCTCTCTGGAGGACACTAGGCTGCCAGAGCCCCTGGGCATCCCTAGGACTCTGCCCAGGGTTGCCAAGCAGAAGGTGTGTATGTTCATGGAGTGTGTAAACCAATTCAGCCTTATTTCCCAACCCTGGGAAAGCCCAGAGGCCTCTAGAGGTCTCCCTGCTCCTGCTAACTCCTGCCTGATGTAGCCTTTCTGTGGTCAGGCCCAGCCCGGGGCCACACATGGGGACCACTGCAGGTAAACCTCACTTCACACTGTAAGGTGAAGCTGACAGGTCAAAGACACCAGGGTAGCTGGTTATTCAGAGAGACCCAGCTCTCACAGGAAAACAAAAACAAAAAAAAGCAAAAAACAAACAAACAAACTGAGGCTTCTCCAGGGCCTCCTGAAGCACACTTGAGTTTCTGTCACTATCCCCCACTCAAATCAAGAACTTTCAGGGGCTCCTTATTGCCCACGGGGTCAAGTCCAGACTCCTCAGCCTGGCAGGCATTCCCTTCTTGCCTGCCATGAATCTCCTTCATACAGCTTCCATGCCAGCCTGCTGGAGTCACCTGACTCTCCTCACCTGGGCAGCAGGTGAGTACGATAGCCGGGGCGGGGGAGGGGGGCTCTGCCCTCGCCAGCAGGCTCCCAACCCCCACTCCCACTTCTCTGCAGAATTCCTGGGGCTGCTCCAGAGCAAGCAAGGGGTGCCAGACCCTCCTATCCTCTTCACCAGCTGCGTGGTTTCAGGGAATGGCTTCAGCCCAGATCAGTGATGCTGCTCTGTGCTGGCCCTGAGTACAGAGGACACAGAGAGGTACACTGTCACTGAGGGACTCACAGAGTGACAACTGGAACCCAGGGGAGACACCTGATCTGGGATAGAGGGCAGGAAAAGCTTCCTGAGGACCGTGTCCACAGAGTCCTGGGAGAGAAACAGAGGAAAGAAGAGGGTGGAGGAGGCAAGACCCCCCGCACAGAGGGCCCGTGCAAGCGTGCGAAGGTGGACAACAGCAGGGCAGGAGCCCTGCCCACAGGAGCAGTCTGCATCCACAGAGGCTGTGGAGAAGCCAGCAGAGGTTGCAGAGGAGATGGGGAGGGGTGGGGAGTGCACTGGACAGTGACCCCACATGCTGCCACACAGCCCTGCACCTTCCTTCCCATCACAGCTGGCGGACATGCCATTCCTTGCGGCCACCCCGCCATGGAGGACCATGTCCCGAGAGCGCCGTGGTGTCTGCGCTGCCGGGCGCGATCTGTTATTATCCCCCGTCAGCGCTGCCGGCCTGTGTACATTCCTCGGTAATGAGTCTGACCCTCCTCGGCAATGTTTAATCAGAGCCTAATCGACCCTGGCTTTGATCTGCTTCATTTTCTGCAAAAACCCCAGTACCTGATTTTTACAATCTGATTAGCAGGCTGGCTCTCCAAAGCCAAAATTACCCGGAGTTGCAGAGATCCCTGCTGAGTTCTTTGTGTTTTTTCCCCTCTCTTCCAACAAGTTATTTCCTGAGACAACTGTCACTTCCCTCCTTGCCTGTGACTGTCCCCACCCCCACCACCCTGAGCTTTTGCATCCAAGTCAGTGGCCAAGTTTCAGTGTATCCTAATCCATCCCCTCCACTCCCCAGCAGCTTCGACCCTGGCCAGTCTAAAGCCCCAGCCCCCTCCTGGACCTGCAGTAGCCCTCCACGCTGCAGCCAGGTCTGAGCCAGCCCCGGCTGGCCTAGCCATTTGGCCTCCACAACTTCTCCCTGCTGACCCCTCTGCTACCCTGCGCCCCGCCCCACCTGGATCCGCCCCTCCCTCGTGCACAGGCTGTCAGAGACCATCCAGCTCTGCCCCAGCCTTTCATCCAGTCCAGGTCTCTCCGTGAGGCTGCTCACTGGCCCCTCTCAGCTCTCAAGGTCCTGTGGTCTTCCCGCCATCAGCCATCATCACAGCTGCCCACCTGTGCTCACGCTTCCTTCCATCTCACCCACCAAACTGTGAGCCCCTTCAGGTGGGTCTCGTTCTCATTCTCCACTGTTTCCCCTGGGTGAGAACAATGTTTACCTTGAAGCAAGGGTGGGAGGGAGGAAAGGAGAAAGTGGAACCCTTCCATGTTCCACCAGCTGCTAAGCCTCTCCAGAAGCGGACATTACTTTGTTCTCATCCATAGTAGCGTCTTTTCCTTCCAAAGGGTGAATGAAGGCTAAGTGGAAATACAGCAAACTCCTTAGGAGCACAGGAAAATGGCCCTTGCTCGGCCTGTGGCAGACCCGAGCTGGCCCTCTCGCTCTCCCTGAGAAGCTCATAGTTTACTGGGGAGTGGGGTGGGGAAGGCAAGGGGAGCAGATAAACTAGAGCACAGGGTAAACAGTGCTTGTACCCAATCAGGGCAACTGTGCTTAAAATAGACAAGAAGGATTCAAAAAGGGAGCACCTAACCTGAGTTTTGAGGGAAATACAGGAGCACTCCTGCCACTTCAAGGGTGGGAAAAGGTCAGGGTGTCCTGAATGGAGGTGTGAGTGGGGCAATGAGCAGACTGCGGCCCCACCATGAGGGCCCTGTCCCCATACTAAGGAGGCAGGACCATGTCTTACAGATCGCTGTTATCTGTCACCTGACTAAACTTCCTGAAAATACTGAGCCCTTCACTGCCTTGATACACGTGGACCTCAGAGTTGTGTATAGTGGGCTCCCAAAAGCTATTCCATTACCAGTGAAGACACTGAGGCCCAGAGAGGCCAAGTGACTTGGCTGAGGTCACACAGCCTGAGAAGGGCAGAGCCTGGGCTGGAACACAGCATTTTCTGGAGCGAAGGGAAGGTTTGCCTAGAATGAAGAGAAATGAGACAAGCAAGGTGGGAGCCAGAACCAGAGCCAGGCAAGAGGGCCAGACTTGGAAGGGGCCACTCGCTGTTTCTGCAGTCCCAGATCACAAGGCCTTTCATGCCCTACAAGGTGCTGCCTGCCCCCCTTACAATCTCCTAGGCACTTCCCATGCGTTTAAAATTACTTTCTCCCAACCATTTTAAGGAGACTTTGAAACATCTATCACCTGGTCCAAACACCCAACCCTGCTTTCACCAAAATTTGAAGTACTAAGTCCCCTTGTGCAAGTCTTTCGTAATTCAGTCCCCACAGTGACTCCTCATGGGAAACACTGTCACATCTCTGCTCTCCTTGTCCCATGAGAGGCCAAGGAACTTCCTAAAGGGCACCCAGCTGTCAAGTGGTTTTGTTCTCTTCCTCTATCCACCAGGTTTGCACAACATGAGATGAGTCCACCCAGCTAAGAAGTGACAGTGCTGAACCAAAGTCCCTGCCTCCCACTATCCTGCCCAGGACCTTCCCTCCCCCACTGGCCACCTCCTCTCCACTAAGGGAAGGCTGGTAAGGAAGGAATTCAGGCTAATAGGGGTCCCTAGGGTTGCCACAGGGCAGGGTGTTCTCGGCCCTGGGCCTGCTGTCCCCAGGTGAAAGTGATAACTGCTCCCTTTTGTGAGGGCTTTCAGGGACAGTTGCTTTAGCTTCCTGCCCAGACAAGGAGAGAGTCCTAAATATAAACTCGTCCATCTGTGGCCACAAGTCCCATCTCAAGCCTGGAGAATCCCAGCCTCTGCTCTCCCTCAAGCCGTCAGGATCTCAATGCTGTGCTGGAAGGACTGAGGAACTAGGGGCTGCCCTACTGGAGGCCACACTGGCCCTGCCCCGGCACGTTTCCTGCCCAGCAGGCTCCAGCCCTGTGTGTGGCACGCCAACGCCTGCGCCATCCCTGATTCAGGGTGAGCTCCTCAGCAGACTCTCATTAGGTTCTGTTTTCTCTGCAAACATCCCCACGGGCCTGCTGCTCCCTCCGGTGCCCAGGAATGCAAGCATGGGCTCACAGAGGATAAACCCGTCTGAGTCTATATTTTGACTAGTCCCTACAGAACGTGCTCTGAGCGCTTTGCAAGAGAAAGATGAGGAAGAGGAAAGAGGTGGAGGAGGAGACGGCAAGGGTAGGAAGGCCATCCCTCACACAGATGTGAGGCCTCCCGCCATGCAGGGGTCAGGGCCCAATACCTCTACCTGCCTTTCCTACCAACTGCTGAACCCTTCCTGGGTTTTAACACCGGGGTCAAATGCCTCCTCCTCCATGAAGACTTCCCTGCTTTCCCCTCACTGGGAACTGTGACTGCCTTCCCTGAGCCTCCACGGCATGTTCTTCCTCCCTGGTCTTACACTGTCAGGTGACGATCTTGCTCTTCCCCCGCCCCCCACCACATGCCCCTTAAAGGCAGGCCCACAGCACCATAAAGAAAAATCTGCTGAATAAGCAAATGCCGTTGTTTGTTTGTTTTTTTCCAGTATTTTCTTTTTGGCCAGGGCTGGGTTTGAACCTGCCACCTCCGGCATATGGGGCCAGTGCCCTACTCCTTTGAGCCACAGGCGCCACCCGCAAATGCCGTTTTTTTTAATTTTACTGAGTGCTTAACCTTGCCCAACAGCGGAGAATTCATTTGGCAAGCACCTTGATGATGCCAGAGGACTCGTGCTGGCAGCGTCTAAAAGGGCCCAGGAGTTCAGCAAAGGCCACGCCCCCACCAGGTGAGAGCCAGGCCAGGCAGCCACAGGGACAAAAGAGTCATGGTAATCTAGGAAATCTTAGTAACAGCAGCATCACCTTTGCTGTTAATAGCACTATGTGGATGACTGAGCACTTTCTCTCAGGTTATTTGATTATGTCCTTAGACACCACCCTCCCAGGGTAGGGGGGCTATGGGACTAGCACAAGGTCACAGGTGGACTTTTCATTCAAATACCCATTCAACAGACATTAGAAAGACTGAAGTAGAGCAAGTTCTAGGACAGAGAGAAGGAGGGGTCGGTTAGAAGGCAGAAGGCCCCAGTGGACGCTGCAGAGGTGACATGTGCCGGAGCAGGACTCACCTTCCTCAGGGTGAGGCGTTCACCCAATGGCTCTCTCCCAGGTTCGGCCCTCAGCTGTCCACCCGCTGAAGTACTTGCTGATCCCCACGCATCTCCCTACCCTGAAACATCCTGAGCTGAGAGCCCGGCCAGGCCATAACAAGTGACCTCAGAGAAGGACATGGCCAGGCAAGATCTGCCCTGTGACTCCACCACTCTGTGACCTTTCTGCCTGAGAATGCTATAGCACAAGCACTCCAGAGGCCTTCCTTCTCCGAGTTTAGCCCAAACATTCACGATCCATGTGGTCACAGCCATACTGTGCCCTGTGTGACACTGGGCAAAGCCCTGCCCCTCTCAGGCCTATAGTAACAGCGCCAGTCTAGCCCTTCCCTCTCCTGAACTGTAGCATCTAGGATGTGTCTGGGAGACATCTCAGAGCCATCACTGACCCCCTCAGAGGAGGTCCCAGGAACTGGGGACCCGCCCCTCACCGGCCTTAACCTGCCCACCCGTGCCTTCACACTGCCTCAGAGCCCATCTGCCCTGGCCACTCTGCACCTCTGGGCTACACTGGCTGGGCAGAACACCTTTCCCCCCTCCTGCCAGTTGGACACAGCCCATCTATTCCAGAATGAAGAATGAAGCCATACCTTGCACTGGCTCCCAACTCTGAGTCACTATCTGACACCTGGCAGCCCCCTCGGCTGTAAGCCCTTGAGACAGGCCTGGAACTGACTTATTGCTGGGTCCCCAGCACCCAGCACTGGCTAGAAGAGTGCACAGGAAACAAAGTGAGGCAGGCTCAGCCAGAGATGTAAGCATCAGACAGGGGAGACCCGGCCTTGGAAACACTCAGTACTACGACAGGGCATCTGCAGGGCCACAGTGGGGATGGCTCACCACCCTGGGCCCCCCTGCCCCATCAGCACAACACCGCCGGGGATCTCCACGGCCCCTCCCTTTCTGAAGACCTGGGCTGCAGGGCAGAGCTGGGCCGGCCTCTACTGGTCTCATGTGAGACATGGCAGGGTCTCCGCCCATAACCAACTCTCGAATGGCCTCTGTCTTAAGCGACCACCACACCACTGGATGAAGGAAGGACACTTTTAACACAAGAAGCATCTCTCAACCCAACTTCTGCATCTGGACAGGGACACGACGGGACAATCAGGAAACTGCAGAGCAGCTTACATGTCCAGTGCTGTTCACAGGGCCCCGGCCATCTCTGGTTTCACTTTGTCAACCAGAGGGGCAGGCAGTGTGGTGATGATTAGCCCCCTTTTACAGCTGGAAAAATGAGATGCAGGCTGGCACAGTGGCTCACACCTGTCATCCCAGCCCTGTGGGTGGACTGCTTGAGTTTAAGACCAACCTAAGCAAGAGAGACCCTGTCTCTACTAAAAAATAGAAAAAACTAGCCAGGCATTGTGGTGGGCACCTGTAGTCCCAGCTACTCGGGAGGCTGAGGCAAGATGATCACTTCAGCCCAAGAGACTAAGGTTGCTGTGAGCTATCACAATGCCACAGCACTCTGCCCACAGTGAAAGAGTGAGACTTATCTAAAAACACAAAACCAAAAAATAAAAGACGCAGAAGGCAGCACACTTGGACTGGCCTTAATAGAGAAGAGGAAAGGGCACTAGTGGGAACAGACACTAGTTCAGTGTGTGAACCATCCAGGGGTGTGGCTGAAGCAAGAGTAACAGAAAATCACTTTGCACATATCTAGACATTAATCTTCACGACAACCCCTTGAGGTGGACACAACTATCTTCCCCTTGTTATAGTTGGGGAAACTGAAACGTGGATTAAGTGACCTTCCTGGGGTTGCCCAGCCAGCAGGTAAGGGAGCAGGAATGATGCAAACCCAGGCTGCAGGGTCCACATTCCTTCTTAACCACAGTCCCCCACACTGCCTCTCAAAAGGAAGAAAGCCCGAGAAGCCACCCAGTTCTGGGCCAGGACCTTAATGCCGGGCAAGCCAACAAGCAGACAGGTGAACGCAGTCTGGGAGTTTCCCCACCTGTGAGGTTAGCTCCCTGTGACGTCAGCTCCCTGATCTGCAGCCTTCACATCCCAGCCTGGGATCCCCAGACCCACAGCACACTCCTCCCACCCAGGCTGTGCTCCAACAGGAAGCCACACAGCTCCGAAGGTGGCACTCAGGGGGCTGCCCGTCCTGCTCTGACCTCAGGCCACCTCCAAGCTCCTGCCCTCATCATCCACTACCTGGCTCTGGCCCTGCCTATGTCCCCGGCTGTGGGCCCCAGACTCCAACCACCCAGGCGTCAGACCCAGACGTCAGACTCCCCAATCCCCACCCAGGTAATGGATCCACACACACCTCAATTTTACCATTATTCACAGCCAGCTCCTAACTGAAACCCCCCAAAACTCCACTCCCACCTTAGACAGGGTCCCCCAAGCTCCAGATATGCTAAAAAAAAAAGGGGGGTCCTTCATTTCTGCACAGTGCCACCTAATGAACTCCCAGCTTCTCTAAATGGCTTCTATATTCTTTTCATGGTCAATGCCAACCTCCCTTCTATTCCCCACCCCAATCCAGAATCACGCCCCCCAGCATCACCAGCTTTCACTTCAAAACCCACCCCACATCTGCTCCTCTGAAGGCACAGAGGTGACTTATATCACACTAGCTAGTCCCACTAGGCACACTTAAGACCCACATGGATGGGGGCAGAAGAGATGGGAGAGTTGAGGGAATTTCCACAACACCTACAACCTGGCCTGGGGTGGCAACCTCAGGCCCAGTCTGCAGTCCTTCGTAACTGTTAAATACCCGAGCCCTCAAATGGTCTCCCTCTTTCTTAACACAAGCTTTCTTTTACTCTTATCCAAACTTTCTTTTCTCACAATTAAAGAGGAAAAGATTTTAAAAGCTATTTCTAAAAATACCATAAAATAATAAACCCCTTTTTGAGCTAACCACACCACATAATAAGACTCAAAATCATTGCCAGATTAATCATCCTGGAGCCCAACTCTATGGCATACCCTTGCTCAAAAACCCTCTATGGCTCCCCATTGCCTGAAGGAAAAAAGCAGACAACATGATCATTAAGACAGCAAGTGGCAACCAATGTATTGAGACGTGTGTGGAAAGAATGTAGTAATAATGCGAAGGACGAAACAATAACAACAAAAATAGCTAACAATAGGCTTGGCGCTCAGAGCTCCGAGTTAGAGTGCCAGCCACATACACCGGGCTAGTGGGTTCAAACCCGGCCCAGGCCTGCCAAACAACAATGACAACAATAATAAAAAATAGCTGGGCATTGTGGCAGGTGCCAGCTACTTGGGAGACTGAGGCAAGAGAATCGCTTAAGCCCAGGAGTTGGAGGTTGCTGTGAGCTGTGACACCACAGTATTCTACCAAGGGCAACAAAGTGAGACTCTCTCTCTCAAAAAAAAAGCTAGTAATGACCAAGCACTCACTGTGTGCTTTACACACATTAACCCTCACAACCACCCTGCCAGGTGGGTGCAGTACTGACCCACACACTTGCCCAAGGCCCCTGTAGGCCCAGTTCCCTGCACAGGCACTGCCACCCTGGCCACCTACACTCTGACCAGACATGGCTTGGTCTCCACTGGCTGGACTGGCCTGACCCTGGGTGGGCTCCCAGGAGCAGCTGGAGAGCCACTCTCTGCCCCCTCCTTTCTGACATGTCCCTCATGGGTGCACAGCACTTTACAGCACGCAAGTGCTTCATCTGGGCCTCACGTCAGGACAGAGCAGAACGCCCCTTTACAGAGAAGGAAATCACGGCGGCACCGGGTAGTTCCCGGCACTGTTTCAGAATGTGATCGTCCCCATAAGCCCTTCCGAGACTATCATGAGCCCCTCTCTACAGATGAGGAAACTGAGGCAAAAAGAGGAATGACTTGCCGTGCCCCAGCATCAAGTCCGTGGCATTACTGATCAGGCAGTACTTGAACCCGGGTCTCCCTGCAGCAGCCAGTCTCTGGAGGCCCCCACAATGGCCAACTGAATCCCAAAGGCCAGAGCAGTCTGACCCATCTTCCCTGCTGTTCCTGGCCATCCAGACCCTTCTGGACACCCAGACACGGGGGCAGGCGTCTGGCCAACCACTTGGGATAGTTCTCAGCAGCCCCTGGGGCTCCAGGCCAGAAGTGCTAAGCCTGGTTCTGGCATGATCCCCTAGGCACCCCCACTCCATCCTGGTCCCACAGCACCCCAGCCAGAGCTGCCCCCCCAACCCAGCCTCTCACCCCTGCCCAGGGATCCAAATTTCCATTCCCTCAGCAGCATGAGCTCAGTGGGAGGAAAGCAATCTGATTACAAGCAGTCCTGGCCTCGGGGTCGCCAAGGGTGTGGGCACCATAAAGCAGGCGCCATCCACAGTGTCGGGCAGGGCAGGGGAACAGCGCAGGAAGCCTTGGACGTCAGGGCCAGACTCCACCACCACCGTGCTGGGCCGCGTCCTAAGCCTCAGTTTTTCTACCTGGAAAATGTGCCTTACCACTGCTGCCTTACCCAACTCTCCAGATGGCTGTGCAGCTCACAGTGAAAAGGGTAGGAGGATGCTTCGGGAAACAGAAAATCTGATTCCAACACGAGGAGGCTTTATCGTTACCAACCAAATTGAACGAGCTTTCCCTGAGTGCCTGACCCATGCCTGGTGGGGGACACTGGGGTCACAGAGAGGAATAAACACCCTCCCTGCTCCCAAGAGCTCCTGACTGGTGGGGGAGACAGACAGTAAACAGGGAGTCACCGCAGCTGCCAGTGTGTGTGGAGGAAAGCTCCAGGAACTGTAGGGACCCTAAGAAGGGGCTCTGACCCAGCCTGAGGGGCGGGCTCATCTACAAAGGCCTTTAATGAGTCTGAAAGACCAAAAGGAGTTAGCCAAATGGAGGGGGAGGGGGCATTCAGGGCAGGGAGAAGCAGTGATAAGGGCGGAGACATGGGTGCTAGGGGAGAATGACAAGGACAGATGACATGAGCTAAGCACACTGCACACAGCAGGCGCTCAGAACACAGTCGTGCTCTTCCCCTCCCAGAATCCCTCCCCACCAGGTCAAAGTTTAGAATTCTCACTCCCTTTCTGCAAGATGTGCCCTTCTGCCTTCTCTTCCCAGGGTCTCTGTTCTTAACTTCTGGGTACCAAACTGGGACCAGCCTATCAACTAAGTTCATGCTGACAGGAGACTGGGGAAGCAGCAACACCCCCAGAAAGAAAGCCCAGGCTTGGCACATGCTGCAGGACGCCAGCTCTGTCTCTTACAGGCTGTGTGACCTTGGGCAAGTCACTCAGGGGCTCGGACCTGGACTTGGGATAGAAGGAATTATTATAAACTAGGTCACTCCAGGTACCCAGCATGGTCCTGGACACACAACAAAGTGTTTAATAGTAGGAGCTAAATCCTCATAGTCCTAGTGAATTGAGGACTCAGAGTGACTCAATAAGCATGAAGTGCTATACAGGGCAACAGTCTGATGCAGAGGGCAGCCAAAGTCATGGGCATCTGTGACCACATCTGTGAGTAACTACCGCACTCCTGCCTAGGCGCAGCCTTATGCAACCATGAGGTTTTCATCTCACGTCTGTGCGCCTCTGGCTCACATCAGTAAAGGGGCGGGGGGGTGTGAGAGGCCTCCAAGGTCATGGTGCAAGTCCTAGGAGAGAGTGTGTGCAAAACCAAGTGCAAGTGAGGAGGGAGGGAGCAGCACGGGGAGAGATAGGCCTGGGTGAGCCAGAGACTAACCCGAAGAAGGGGCCACAACAGTGAATGAAGACATTTACCCAGTGAGCTCACTCCTTCTGCTGGGCCCCTTACAGCTCTCCCTGGGCACCCCACAGAGGAAGCCTCCCCCAGTGCCCCAGGCAGGACAAAGTGCCCACCTGGCCACTCTGCACAGTGATGGTTGACTTGAGTCTGTCTTTGTCCATCCAGGTGGGAGCTCTCTGAAGTTAAGAGACCTGTCTCCCTGGTGCCACCATAGCAGACAGGAGAGCAGACAATGAACGCCCAGCATGGCAGAGGGGTCAGCCTGACCCTGGGCTTCCTCTCTCCACTCTGGGCCGTAGGAGGCCTGGTTCCAGGAAGGCAGGAGGGGAGGAGAGAAGGGTGGCGGCCAAGAGCTTGGTGCCCAGGGTCAGAACAAAGGAGGAGAGGCAGCCTGGAGGTGTGTGTAGCACTGGGGCCCATAAACTGGCTTTTATTGAGCACCTACTGAATACAAGGGCGTTCAGTTACATACAGTGCCTCGTTTAGCCCTAGAAATAAAAACAATTCATCTGTAACACAGATTAAGCAACACAGCCAAGATTCTCATCTTAGTAGAGGCTCGCGTCGACCTGATCCAGGGGCCAGGGGCCTTTCCTGGGCCCCCCTTGGCCTCTGCTCCTGGGTGCGGAGGCATCTCTTGAGAGTAAGAGTAGAGCCCGCAGTCAGGAAGCGGCACACCAAGTACAGAGACATCTGAAATGCAAGAATCCTCAGGGCCCATCTGCTCTCGGCAGTAACCCCTGCTTTACAAGGTGGGACAATTCTGAGAGTTTTCCTCCCCTCAGGGAGCCAGCGAGCTCCAAGTGGCTAAAGCTTCACTCAGCACAAGCTTGAGTTTAATAAAACGAAAAGCAGCTAATGGTTAACAATAAAAAATAATATTTTTCCTTCAAGCAATTAAGTTGTAATACAGATCTCACTAATTCCTTCCTGCTCTTTCCCTTGGGATCTCAGATTGAATACCAGAAGAAATAAATTATGCATCATTATTCCCTACTTGAAACCCAAGTTTTGAAGAATCTATGGGAGAAATACTGCCTCCCTCATCAAGGCAGAAATCTGAGGATTTTTGTAATGGGGTCATCTTTCAACAAGTTATCTTTCTGCAAACGCAGAATACACTACCTACCTCCATCATAAAAAATCGATAAATTCACTTCTTATCCCTTCTCCAAAGAATCATAGCATGTAAAAATTAATCTTACCAAAACACAGCTACAAATTCTCCATGGCCCCCCTCTGTCTACAGGAAAATAAATAAAACTCCCCCACATTCCACCTCACTTAGCCAGGCACTAAAGGCTCTCCAGCCTTCTTGGCCTTCTCTTAGTTCTCTCCAGCACTTTGAGTCCACCCAAGCAGAATGCAGGGCTGTCCTCACACCTGACACGTACATCTCACCTCTGTGCCTTGCTCATGCCAATCTTTTCTTTTTTTTTGAGACAGAGTCTCACTATGTTGCCCTCAGTAGAGTGCCATGCAGTCATAGCTCACAGCAACCTCAAACTCTTGGGTTTAAGCGATTCTCTTACCTCAGCCTCTCAAGTAGTTGGCACTATAGGCACCCACCACAATGCCCGGCTATTTTTTTGTTGCAGCTGTCACTGTTGTTTAGCAGGCCTGGGCTGTGGGTTCAAACCAGCCAGCCCTGATGTATGTGGCCAATGCCCTAACTGCTGAGCTATGGGCACCGAGCCACACATGCCAATCCTGACGTCTGGAACTCCCTGCTCACCAATGCCCAAAGGCCCACCTCCTCCACTAAGACTCTTCCTTTCCTCAGCTAGAATGAACTATGACTCTTAAAGAGCTTGGCTTTCTACCCTGGGTGACAGCCTCTCAAGACAGCCACATAGCCAGAGGCCAAAACGGTGGCTCCCACCTGTAATCCTAGCACTCTGGGCGGCTGAGGTGAGAGGATCACTTGAGCTCAGAAGTTTAAAACCAGCCTGAGCAAGAGCAAGACTAATAGAAAAATTAGCCAGGAGTTGTGGTGGGCACCTGCAGTCCCAGCTACTCAGGAGGCTGAGGCAAAAGGATAACTAGAGCCCAGGAATTTGAGGTTGCTGTGAGCTAGGCTAAAGCCACAGCACTCTAGCCCGAGCAATAGAGACTGTCTCAACACACACCCACACACACCCCCACACACACAAAAAGAAGAAAGACAGCCAGATGAGACTAAGCACAGAACACTTTAGGGTGGTACCCCCCCATGCCACTTTTCTTTGGACACCCCTTCCATTGTATCTAGCACGGTGCCCAGTATTTTACAGGGGGTGTGCCCACATTCACTGGGTGAATTATTAAATTAATGTAACCACTGAGGCTTACTTCTCTCAAAACCAGGGAAGGGAGCTGACGGAGGCAGGGCAGGACTTCTGGACATTGCCCAGGTTGCAGGGAAGGCAGTCTCGAGCATTAAACCCCAAGAGTGATGCAACAACAAGCTCTCCAGGGAAAATGGAGGGAAGATGGCATGCCAATCCTGCCGGCCGCCCCACCAGAATTCCCTCACTGGCTTTCCCTGACAACTGGGCAGGGCTGGGGCTTCTCTAGCTCAGCATTCAAGGCCTTTGAGAGCCTCTCACCTGCTCCCCACCTTCACTTCCTACTCTAGGGGCTTCGGGCACACAGTTCCTCCCACCGCTCTGCCTGAGGGACAGCTCTTTGTCCTCCAAAACACAGTCTGGTGTCAATGCCCTCCTCCAAGAGGCCACTGTCTGTCCTGGAGTCTCCCCTTACTCAGGCTGTGAGCACTCCCAGGAAAGGCTCAGTATCTGATCCACCCGCAGCAGGGTTTGGCCCCATTCGGGGCTCGGGAAGCATCAGTGGAGTTGAACTGAATGCTAAGAAGGAAAGAGGAAGCTCTTCTGGAAGGACCTCCCCATTCACGACGCTTCTCATAGTCCAGCCAACACTCATTTAGCAACGTCTCAGAGGCAGGTGCTACTAGTATTATTTTACAGATGAGGAAACAAAGGCACAGAAAGGTTAAGAAACTTGCCGGGGTCACAGAGCCAGAGGTTCTAACTGCCGTAACCAACATCTCTATAAATTGCGGGGACCTGCATCAGCGTGGGGTGGGGCAGAGTTATTCTAGGAACAAAACCCCTCACACTTGAGAACCTCCCTGTCTCTCCGCCCATTCTCTGCCATGGGCCTTCCTCTGCACTGCCCAGGCCAACATTCCGAGGGCTCTCTACACCGCCCGCCCATCACCCCAGACCAGACAGCAAACAAACAGGGCACGATTAAAGAACTAACCAGAAAATCCCATAAATTCTCCTGGTAACATGCCCTTCCCAGCTCTAGTGTGGGATGTCTGAGCTGGGGGACAACCTCAGTGCATAGCTCTGAAGACAAATGCCACGGGCAACGTCCCCTCGGAACACACTCCAAAGGATGACGGACGTGGACGGAGCTCCAGGCGGTGATTTTCCATCTGAAGACTTCCGATTCCCTGATGTAAGGGAACAGGAAGAGGAGCCAACTCAGGCCTCTGCCTCTAAGTCCCCCTCACTCTCCCGAAGACACAGCTTTTGGTAGGAGCCTGTGAGGCCCTTCTATAACCCGAGGTCCTCCCGCACTCACTTTAGTAGAAATGGGGTCTGACAAAGCCAGAGGGCAAGGTGGGCACTGACCCCCTTTCCCCATCAGGGACAAGACATTTGTGAGCTCAGAACGTCAGCCCTTGGGGCCAAGGCCGCCGCCTAGGTACCGCCAGGCAGAAGTGCTGCACCACAGAGCCACATCCCAGAAGGCCCACGTGCAGGGCCTCCAGCCAGGCTGTCCTCCAGACCTGCTCCCATCACGGCACTGCTCACGCTCATCCCTCATCTCCCCCGGCCAGGCTTCCCATCACTTCCCTCCCTAGGCCTGCCACCTCACCCTTTACGAGCCCATCGGCCTAGATTATCCCATCTGACCTGGCCACAGCCCTGTGTGGGCAGCACCTTGACCCCATTCTTCAGAGGAGGAAATGGGCTCGGAGAATGCAGTGACTTGCCCAAGGCCCCACAACTAATAATGGCCATCAGAGTCATGAAAGGAGTCACGTAAGCATAATAGCAGTGTGCTTACGACATGCCTAGCCCCACACTGAGCGTCTTACAGCCATGACTGTTTTTTCTTTTTTTTTTAATAGAGACAGAGTGTCACTTTATCGCCCTCAGTAGAGTGCTATGGCGTCACACAGGCAAGAGAATCGCTAAGCCATGACTGTTCTTTAAGCTGCCCAGTCTTCTCAGGGGCCATGAAAAGAGCTGGCCTGAGTATCCCCTATCCAAAACACATGGGACCAGAAGGGTTCTGGGTTTCTTTGGATTCTGGAATCTTAGCATTATACTTAACCACTGAGCATCCCTAATGCAAAAATCTAGAAGTCCAAAATGCACCAATGCTGTGCAGCACCTGTAGCTCAGTGGTTGGAGCGCCGGCCACATACTCCAGGGCTGGCGGGTTGGAACACAGCCCGGGCTATACAACAATGACAACTGCAACAAAAAAATAGCTAGACGTTGAGGTAGGCGCCTACAGTCCCAGCTACCTGGGAGGCTGAGGCAAGAGAATGGCATAAGCCCAAGAGTTTGAGGTTGCTATGAGCTATGACTCCAAGCACTCTACTGAGGGCAACATAGTGAGACTCTGTCTCAACAACAACAACATGCACCAATGAGCATTTCTTTTGAGTGTCAGCACTCAAAGAGCTTCCAATTTTGGAGTATTTCAGATGTTAGATTATTGGATTAGCAATACTCAATCTGTACCATAGACCAGGTACTTAAACAATAGAAAATTATTTTTTCACAGTTTTGGAGGCTAGAAGTTCAAGATCAAGGTGCCAACAGGGTAGATTTCTGATGCAGCATCTCTTCCTGGCTTGTGGATTGCCACCTTCTCTCTGTGTCCTCACATGTGAAGAGCATACTTTCTGGTGTCACTTGTAAAGGCATCACTCTCATTGTGGGGACCCGGCTCTCGTGACCTCATCTAATCCTAATTACCTCCCAAAGACCACATCTCCAAAAACCACCTCGTTAGGGGTTAGGACTCCAACTCGTGAATGGACGGAGGGACACACTGAACCACAGAAGGAGGATCTGCAAAGGGACACACTGAACACAGCCAGAAGAGATGGGATTCAAATGGAGCCCTCCTAGACCCTAAGCCGTGACTCTGAGCTTGGCTGCCTCTATAGGGGTCAGCAGAACCCAGCAATGTGCTCAGCCAGGGCCTGAGCCCCACTGTCCCATGCTAGCCCAAATATTCAGAACCCCTAGAGGAACTATCGTACAATGGAGCAGGCAGATGTCCCACTGCTGACCCTCCTCCAGGGCCACTGCCTGCCCTCACCTCCCCTCACAGCAGTCGCACACCACAGACTCCAGCCCCTTGCTCCCTCCCAACTGAGACCCTGAGGAAGGGGCGAGAACAGGACAGTACAAGGCTCAATGGCCCAAAGCTCTGGATTTCTTCCCATGATCCCATCTGTGACGTGCTTCCAGCTCGGCCCTGTGCTTCCCGATAGTCTAAAGGGAAGGAAGGACAGACAAACGGAGAACACCGGGAGCAAAGGCCCAGCCTGCACCTTGCATTAGTGCCGGGAGGCAGGGTGAGGTGCAGGTCCAGAGTGGGTGGAGGGCAAGATCAGGCAAAGAGTTTGCTTTTAGATTTTCTTTTCTTTCTTAAAATTAAGATACAATTCATAGGACACAAGATTCATCCCTTTAAAGTGTAATATTTAGTGGTTTTACTATATTCACAAAGTTGTATACCCATCGCCACTAATTCCAGAACATTCTCAATACCCAGAAAGAAACCCTGGACCCGGCTGGCAGTTGTATCCAATTTCTCCCTCTTCCTAGGCCCTGGAAACCACTAATCTACTTTTTGCCTGCAGAGGTTTGCCTTCTCAGGACTTTTATTTTATTTTATTTTATTTTATTTTATTTTATTTTATTTTATTTTAGACAGAACCTGAAGCTGTCACCCTGGATAGAGTGCCGTAGCATCACAGCTCACAGCAACCTCCAATTCCTGGGCTCAAGAGAGTCTCCTGCCTCTGCCTCCAAAGTAGCTGGGACTACAGGCGCCCGCCACAACACCCAGCCATTTTTTGGTTGCAGCCGTCATTGTAGTTTGGCGGGCCTGGACTGGATTTGAACAAGCCAGCTCAGGTGTACGTGGCTGGCTCCTTAGCCCGTTGAGCTACAGACGCTGAGCCAGGACATTTCATGTAAATGGACTCACCATACCTGCCTGGCTTCTTTCCCTCAGCGTGATGTTTTCAAGGCTTACAGACGTTGCAGCAGGCATCAGTACTTCATTCCTTTTCATGGCCGTATAATATTCCATCATGTAGATAGACCACGTTTTGTTTATCCATTCATCAGCTGTAGAGCATTTATGGTTGTTTCTACCTTTTTTTTTTTTTTTGCAGTTTTTGGCTGGGGCTGGGTTTGAACCTGCCACCTCTGGCACATGGAGCTGGCGCCCTACTCCTTTGAGCCACAGGTGCCGCCCTCTACATTTTTTTTTTTTTGAGACAAGAGTCTCACTTAGCCACCCTCAGTAGAGAGGCGTCACAGCTCACAACAACCTCAAACTCTTAGGCTTAAGCGATCCTCCTGCCTCAGCCTCCTGAGTATCTGGGACTACAGGTGCCCGCCATAATGCCCAGCTATTTTTAGAGATGAGGTCCCACTCTTGAGCTCAAGCAATCCACCCACCTAAGCCTCCCATTCCTACTTTTTGGCTATGATGAATAAAACTGCTATTAACACTGTGCACAAATTTCCTGCTATAGAGTTTTCCATTCTCTTGGGTGTATACCTAGGAGTATAGTTGCTGGGTCAAATGGTAACTATGTTTATTCTTTAGAGGAACAGCAGACTGTCTTGCATAGCAGCTGTGCCATTGTACATTCCCACCAGCAGTGTATGAAGGCTCCAATTTGTCTGTCTGCACCCTCGCCAACACTTGTTATATATTTTTTTGGTGACAGCCATTTTAATGGGTGTGAAGTGTTATCTTACTGTAGGTTAGTAGGTCAAGGTTTTGAACTCTCGACTCAGGGACGGTTACTTTCTTTTTCTTTACTTTCTTTCTTTTTTTTTTTTTCAGAGACAGAGTCTCACTTTGTTGCCCTCAGTAGAGTGCCATGGCATCACAGCTCACAGCAACCTCCAGCTCTTGGGCTTAGGCAATTCTCTTGCCTCAGTCTCCCAAGTAGCTGGGACTACAGGCGCCCGCCACAACACCCGGCTATTTTTTTGTTGCAGTTTGGCCGGGGCCGGTTTTGAACACGCCACCCTTTTTGTATATGGGGCCGGCACCCTACTCACTGAGCCACAGGCGCCGCCCTATTTTCTCTCTTGAAAGGAACTTTGGAACCAGACATGAAGGCTCCTGTTTGTAATTCCAACACTTTAGGAGGCGGAGGCAGTAAGATCACTTGAGGCTGGGAGTGTGAGATCAGCCTGAGCAACATGGGAAGACCACATCTATACAAAAAAAAAAAAAATAGAAAAACTTAGCCAGGCACAGTGGTGTGCAACTGTAGTCCCAGCTACGCAGGAGGCCGCAGTGCACCATGATGATGCCACTATACTCCAGCCTGGGCGACAGAGCAAGCCCCTGTCTCTAAAATATAAAAAAGAGGAACTTGGTATCTGAGCCCCCTACAGCCTACCTTGGCTCCCTCTTGTCAAAAGGAGCACTTACCTTCCTAAGGATTCTCATGATGGGCCAGGCACTGTTCCAAGCCCTACTATTGTCCCCATTTCATGGACACAGAAACTAAGGCACAGAAAGAAGTGGCTGCCCAACATGGTGAGTGGCTCTCAACCACCTGGATCTTCCACCACCAGTGTCAAAAAAGACAATGCTGCAAATGCACTCTGTTTGAAAATCAAAGACCCCTACCACCATCAGAAAGCCCAGCTTCCTCTGTAGTCAGCCCAACCTGTGTATGTCAGGCCCATAGTAAGCCTTTAATAAATTTTGGTGGAAGGCAGGCAGACAGGCTTCCCATGTTTCTCCCTCCCTGCATTTGCCCACGCTGGTACTTCTACAGCAAGCCCTTCTATTCCCCTCTGTCAAGGGCGGCAGAGTGCTGCAGGGTCAGATGGGGCTGGAAGTCCAGTGTCCAGGCCCCAAGGTCAGTACTCCTGCCCTCACCAGGATCACTTCAAGGCTTTTTCCTCACCTGTAAAATGGGGATAAGAGTAATACCTACTTTACAGGGCAATGGTGAAGATTAAACGAGTTAATACACAGAACAGTGCTGAGCGCAGGGCAAACTGCAGTAAACATCAACTCGCATGAGGGAGCTTACCCCTGGCCTCTGCCCCTGCCGTGGTAGGGAAGCACAGAGCTGTGGCCTGCAGGAACAGCATGGCAGGGCTTCCTCACTTGGATAGGGACAGGGAGAGAGAGGTGGCTGACCCTGAGCCACCTGGATGCAGGCCAGAGCCTCCTTATCACTGCCCTGACTCATACTTGTAGTCACTCGCAGGCAGAGGTGTGAGGGCAGGGGGCTGCTCTCCGAGGCAGGGGTTACCACCACGTGGCCGAATGCCCTGAAACTCAACTAAGCCCAATTAATGAGGAACGATTGTATCAGCTAGAAGATTCTGAGCATGTTCTCCACATGACCATGAAACTCCAAACAGACAGCCAGCCCTGACCTGTTGGCTGACACCTTCCCACAGATCTGGGATCTTGTCCTCTGAAGCACAGCCTGCCAACAGGGCCACCAAGCTTGTCCCCTGGGGTAGGGGTAAGGTTGCTCCTGCTACCTGAAAGGCCTCAGCAAACCATCACAGCATCAAGGCTCCCGTCTGTTCAACAGATCATTTCTGGCTTCAAAGTCAATCAGACCCAGACTCCAACCCCCTCATGCCAGTCACCAGCAGGGCAAGCAACTTCACCTCTCTGAGCCTCTTCTGCGTTAGATGCAAAAATACTTCCATCCCTTCCTGGAAGGTCCCCAGGGTGCCAACATTTCCTGCATGTCTGCCCCGTGCCTGGCACCATTCTGGGCATTTTCCATCAGCCCACTTTATCTTCACCACCTCTTTGTGAAGCAGGTTCTATTCTTACCCCATTTTACAGACGAGGAAACAGAGCACAGAGGTATAAAGCAGACACGCACGCAGGGCACCTGGCACCTACAGCTGCTCAGAGGCAAGAGTCCTCCCTCCCAAGGCAAGGCAAACTGATCTCCCCGCAGCCCGCAACACAAACTCCCAAACTAAGCCAATCAGGGCCCAGAGGAAGATGCTTGGAATTCTGCCTGCCTGGGCTAGGCGTTTTCTCCAGCCTCCCACTGGGAAAGCAGGGTGCTGGCGGGCCGGCCCTGCCACAGTCGACCTCACATCTCTATGACCAGGGCCAGTGAGATGCAGAGCAGGGCAAAGCACTCCCGATCCCTCCACAACCAAAACCACACACATCTAAGCCTCTTAGATTTTCCAATTTTAATCAAGTCTACCCCAGAGCAACATTCTTCAATAAGGGGGATTTGTTCAGCTTGTTCTGAGAATGAGTGTTACCTACTAAAGAAACAACCCGTCTCCCTCAGGGCCACTTATGCATTTAAGACCTTGCGGCCTTTGAAAATTCCCCCCTCCCTACCTGGAAGAAATGCTGACACTGCAGAAAACCGGGCATTCCCTAGGGCCACCCCGCCCAGAACAGCACCTGCAGAGGAGCACTTCTAACTGGCTCCTGTCTGCTCACTGTCAGCTCCACTTCTGACCTCTCCTAACGAATTTACGGCAGGAATAAGGCAAGTATTATCAAGTCTGTCTTACAGGTGAAGAAATTAAGGCATAGAGAGGGAAAGTAACTTAACCCAAGAACACACAGAATCAGAGGCAGGGCCATTCACCCGCTCATTCGATAATGAGCCAGTCCTCCCAGGGCATTTAATTCAGTGTACTTCCCATCTTGTAGCACACAGCCACATCCCCCTAAGCAAGGTCAGCATACGGACCATGGTCAAGAGGGGGAGGGGCAGCGGGTCTCATTTAGGACAGCGTGAGCTCAAGGAGCCGACTCCTTATGCGTTGTTCCATCTCCAGGAGCCCAGGGTCTCTCCCAGGGTGAGGCAGTGGGGCAGGGACAGGGAAGTCCTGACCTGCAGCGGGAGACAGACCCCTGCCCTGTGGGACCTAGCAGCCCCCAAACCTCGAGCAAGTCACTTCCGCTCCAAGCACTGCCTCATGGTAAGAGGAAATAGGTTAAGGAGGTGAATGCTCTTTGTAACCTGTCACATGAAGCTCCACTGTTATTTATATGGTCTGTAGTTTTCCAAGTGCTCTCATACGCACCACCTCATGGGAGGCAGAAAGGGATTCTCCTCCCCACTTTGCAAATGAGTAAAGGGAGGCCAGAAGAGGGGTAATGACCAGCGCGGCTTGAAGTGACACCTGCTCCCAGTGCACGCCTGACAGGGCATTGGGCCAAGGAATGAAAAAGGCCTTTGGCGTTTCAGGGCTTTTCCTAGGCTATGATCTGCCTCTTGGGAAGACCTCACAGATTCTAACTCCTTGCCAGCCCCAGTCACATTTGCTATTGCATTTGACTCCCCCAGCAACCAGTTATCATACACGACACCACGGTCCAGGGGTCCAGGGGAGAGAGTGACCTCCCCAGGTGCCCACTAGCAAGAGGCAAAGCCAGAGGGTGAATCCAAGCTGGCTGACAGCTTCCCTGACACCCCACAGATTTCTCTCCTCACAATGCATCTCGATAAAAATCAGAGGGCAAATTTCTAGGGAAATGGCAGGTGATGACTGAGCTCTTACATAGACAGAAAGTGTTTCTAAAAACAAGCTTTTTCCTTTGAGGAGGTGCAGAGGGGAGGAGTCAATCCCTCTCTCTTCTCTGTCAGTCTCTGCTTCAATAAAGCAACTAGTAAGCTAGTTAGAGGTGCTACAGAGAAATTTTAAATATGAAAAAAAAGGGCGGGTGGTGCCTGTGGCTCAAAGAAGAGGGAGCCAGCCCCATATACTGGAGGTCGTGGGTTCAAACCCAGCCCATGCCAAAAACTGTGCAAAAAAAGGATAGTGCCTGTGGCTCAAAGGAGTAGGGCGCTGGCCAGAACAGCACCTGCAGAGGAGCACTTCTAACTGGCTCCTGCCGGAGGGGCGGGTTCAAACCCAGCCCCAGCCAAAAACCGCAAAAAAAAAAAAAATAATTCTATTTGGGCACACCTCTGGCTCAGTCAGTAGGGCGCCAGCCTCATATACCAAGGGTGGCAGGTTCAGACCCGGCCCAAGCCAAACTGTAACAAAAAAATAGCCAGGCGTTGTGGCAGGTGCCTGTCGTCCCAGCTACTCAGGAGGCTGAGGCAAGAGGATCGTTGCTGTGAGCTGTGATGCCACGGCACTCCACTGAGGGCAACGTAGTGAGACTCTGTCTCAAAAAAATAAATAAATGAGTGAATAAATATGAAAAAAAAATCCAGTCTTTTTCTCATTAGCTCTCAGGCCACCTGCCGCCAGGTATCCATAAAAGGAGAAGAAAAAACCCTGAGTGCTCTGTGCTCAGAGGCAGGGTCAGCAGTTCCCAGCCCCAGACTCTTCCTGAGGCAACGGGAGGCAGAAGGAAGGAGGTGGGGGTGGAGCCTTCCATCCCAAGCTGTTTCCACTTTTTATATTTACCCAAATCCTTTAATTGACCTCCGTGGAAAGACTCCCGATTAGGCTAATCCTGCCTACCGAGCTTTCCCATTAATGCTCCTGGGAAGTCGGGGGAAGGCCAAGGAAACACCCCGGGTCCTGGAGCAGCAGTTGGCCAGGCCATCCCATGCTGACCATCTGGTGCCCCTGCCCTCCCCACCTGCAGAGTCTGAGCAACAGGGAAGAACTCTGGAATCAGGAAGGCTGGATTCTGGCTGCAGCCCACTACTGGCAGTGACCTTGGAAAGGGTCTCAGTTTATCTTTAACAACGATAATAACATTGACTCATATACCATGGAACACGGCTAAGGGGTGGATATTATTATACTTTCCACTGTACAGGGGAAGGAACGAAGGCCCAGTGAGGTTAAATATCTTGCCCGGAGTCAAAGGCACTGAATTGCAGAAGAAGGGCCCACAGGCATGCTTGGGACCTCGGTCAACATTCTCAGCCCATGCCACTCTTGACTCCCCTTTTAACAGCCTCAGAGCTGGGTCATCCAGCTGGTCTCTTAGGAAAGCATGTATGTGACAGAGCCTGGCACAAAGGAGATGCTCAAAAAAGGAGCATTCATTTCCCTCCCCTCTTCCCTACATGGCAGAAAGTGAGAGGAGGTCTTCGTGTCCATATTTTCAGACGTCTATGCAGCACAGATTCCCAGCTGGACAGTAGTGACAAACAGTTCCATCCAAGCAAAAGGACCGCCTGCCACCTTCAGCATTTCCTGCAACCAGCTGAGGGGGTGACTCCACCTTCAAGACCCCACCAGGGACTGCCTCCTTCTCTCTGAACTGGCCTTTCAAAGGGGCTTTCATTTATCGGGCTTTAATGTCTCACATGATTTAATCGGAAACACGTGCCTTGTAAATATCATCTGTCATGTTCCATTAGATTCACAGGGAAAAGTACAAGTCAATAAACAAAGGTTGTAGCATAAATCTACCTTGAACACATAATACCTCAAATAAGAAAATCAAAACATGTGTGGCCTCTGACCTGCAGAGTTTCACGAGCAGGAACTTGGGGTATAGTCAGAAACATTTCTAAATGTTCATAATTAATAAGGAAGCTGGGGCTGGCTCGTTTGCACAGTGCTTGGGGAGCTCTTCAACAAAAGAATCTGCCTTGGCAGCACCTGTTAAATCACAAAGCGCTCCTAGCTAGACCACAAACTGGACTTCACCACAGGAAGACTCCTAAGGCCTAAGTAGAAATTTCTTTTTTAAAAGAGGGTGTGTTTGCCCCCACTGTCCCTGGACAGGGGATGCAGGAAAAGAGGGTATAAAAAGAGCCCCCTTTCTTCCCTTCCAATCTCCTTCTCCCCTGTCCTCCTCCCAGGGGTCCTGAAGCCCTGAGATGGGGACAGGGGAAGAAGATGAGGTTAAGGTCTGGGAGTCAAACCGCCCGGGGGGTTGAGCCCGCACTCTGCCTTTTAGGCCCATGAAGCTGCTGTCTGTGTCTCATCTGATCTTCATCAAGCAGGAAAGCAGTTAATAACATGTTCTCTTGCAGTGCTCTTGCTATTAGAGAAATCAAAACCATTTATTAATCTTTTTCCTCAAAAGAAAACAAGCATTTACCATCTTAAGTGAGGTACTGAACAAAGACCAGGCTCCTGTGTGCCCCATCCTGGTGCTTTTAGACATGCAAATCCACCCACCCTCAGTGAGGCTCTCCCCAGAGCTTTGAAAGAAAAGCAAAGGCTGAAGGCAGCATGACAGAGCGGAAGACTCAGTTTTCTCATCTGCCAAATGGGGTAGTACCTCCCTCTTCACAGGATTGTTACAAGGATTATTACTCAGAATGACACCATAAAACATAATATAAATACGTCTCCCCTTTTAATTAAATTCATAGATCTCAGACTCATGGTCCAGGAGATTTACAGCTCATCTAACCAACCCCTTAGGGCTCAGAGGGGGCAAAGGATTAGCGTCACCCAGCAAGCTGGTAGTAAAGCCAATACTCAATTGCCAGGCACTGGGATGGCAGCTCAGGGACTGCATGTTTCAGCAGGACCCTCAGTGCTGTGATCCAGCTTTCTTCCTGGCTCGTCCTAGACTGAACTGACTTCCCTTCTCCAGGAAGACTTCTTGGGCTGCCCCGTGACCATCTGGAGTCCTTGCAGCTTAGGTGTGCTCCGTTTTGGAACACAGCACACACGTGGAGCCTGAAAGAGTTATCTCTGCCCCTACCTGTCCTACTTCCCACCAGACCAGAGGGAGCCCAGCCGACACCTGGCACACACAGGCCACTTGCCACAATCTTAATTGTTTACCTGTTTACTGTCTGTCTCCCCCACTAGAACATAAGCTCCACGAAGTCAAGGACTTCTTATTCCCCGTAACACTCATGGCTAGAAATGTCAGGTATACAGTAGGCACTCAACAACTATTTGTTAAATACATTTGTTAAATAAACAACTATAGTATCCCTGTGTTTCCGTGTATTACAGAATATCAGAGTGGGAAGGGTCTTTAATGTTAAGTCCAAGCCACTTCTCTGACCCAGATCATCCATCAGGCTGGTTTCCCAGAACTGAATACAGTGCCTCACACATACAGGAGTGCTGATGGTGTGAAGGTGAATGGCCGCGGCCAGTAGGATGGTTCTAGCAGTCAGACGGCCTCCTGGTTGGTTAGATAGATAGGTGGGAGGGATAGGCAGGTAGGTGCATGAATGAATAAATGGGTGAGAGGATGAGAAGATGGACAGATAGGGGGCGAAGACACATTAAGATTTACTCTCTAGGCCCAGGGTGGTGGCTCTCACCTGGAATCCCAGCACTCTGGGAGGCCAAGATGGGTGGATTGCCTGAGCTCACAGGTTTGAGACCAGCCTGAGCCAGAGCGAGACCTGGTCTCTAAAAACAGTTGGGTATTGTGGCGGGTACCTGCAGTCCCAGCTGCTTAGGAGGCTGCGGCAAGAGAATCACACGAGCCCAAGAGTTTGATGTTTTTTTTTTTTTAGAGACCTGATATTTTTTTGGGCACCCTGGGTTGAGTCGTGGGCCAACACCCCTCACAGCAACCTCCAGCTCTTGGGCTTAGGTGATTCTCTTGCCTCAGTCTCCTGAGTAGCTGGGACCACAGGCGCCTGTCGCAACTCCTGGCTATTTTTTGTTGCAGTTTGGCCAAGGCCAGGTTTGAACTCGCCACCCT
>CAUYRH010052092.1:0-15441 GCA_963574655.1 Perodicticus potto | reverse complement strand
TGAAATCAACCTCAGCTCCCATGTCAAAGACACAGCAGGCATCAGAGACTGCCTGCATGAAGGTTTCAGGATCAGTACAGCCACTTACTATGTGGAAGCCGACACCAATATTTAGCTCTTTTGCCCATTCCAAAAGAAGTGTTCTGGTTTTGAGGGTGGCACCAAATTTAACACTGAGTCAACAGACTGCTTTGGAATCATCAGTGGTAATCCTCAAAACCAACTTGGCCTTTGCATGTGCTCTGGCAACTTTCATCAACTCGACTTCACTGTCAAAAGTCATCACCTGGACCCCATTATTGGCAGTGTACTTAATTTGAGACACTTTTTTACAAGGATTTGCATAAATAATCCTCTCTGGAGGCATCCCGAGACTTTGCACCAATTGTATTCAATCTTGCTAGCACAGTCAAATCCTGTCCCGATGGAAGCGAGGGTCTTCACAATGGCTCTACTGTCGTTACATTTGACTGCATTAAAGGGAGTGACACAAGGAAGAGTTTTAGCCATCTTTGGTGTTTCTTCAGAACACCTCTGAGGTCTGCTACATAGAAGGCATCCTTATCATCAGAAGAGAAAACTTCATTAATTTTTTGGTCCAGAATGTCCTTGGCAGTAAAACCTTCATCAAGCAAGTGGCTTGATTTGGCTTCATTACTAATGTTGTTCATGGTTTCTTGATGTTTCTTCAAAAAACTAAGAGATGGAATTTAAAGAAATACTTCCAGCTTCTCACAAAGGCAATTCCCCAGGAATTCTGAATCCCACTCCATGTGTCCTCTGCGCAACAGTGGAAACATTCTTAGAGCATCCAGGTGCCACAGGCCAGCCTGATGGAGAAGCCGGAAAGCCGCCGCCCGCGCAGAGCCAAGCAGGAGCCGGAGCCGCAGGAGCGCTAGGCCACCCCTGCCGCACCCGTCAGTACCTGGCTCCCGCCTGCAGGAAACGCCAGCCTGAGGTGCCGGAGTAGCTGGCAGAGGGGCGGCTGGGGCGACTTCAGGGACTGACCTCCACATTTTCAATGTCAAATAAAAATGGGTTAAGGAAAAGCTGTTATGGCCTGTTCATGGAGGTGAAGCTCTTTAAATCTAAATTGGAACTCCTTTTGCAATTTTTCCAGTGAATCCACACATGTTTTGTTTGGGAATGCAACCAGTGGTTTTTCCGCTAACAGATTTTGTGGGCCCGGGATGAGTTGGCTGCTAATCAGGACAGGCAGCGGAGGCAAAAACACCCAGAGGGCCGGATAAATGTCCTCAGCGGGCCGCATGTGGCCCGCGGGCTGTCGTTTGAGGACCCCTGATCTAGAGACTATAGAATTAGTAAAACATATCACTTCTTTAGCTAAATTTCAACAAATCCTTAAAAACCTCCCAACTACATTTTCACATTCAACACAGAAGGAACTTTTCTGTCCTGGAGATCTAGTCATGATTAAAATTCTCCCCCCTCTAATTCACCTTCCCTAACCCCAACTTGGGAAGGCCCCTTTTCTGTTATCTTGTCTTCTTCTACAACTGTTAAAGTTATGAAAGTGAATTCCTAGATACATCATTCATAAGTAAAATCCTGGAACCCTCCACCTTCCACAGAAGCAGATGATGAAGAGAGCCAACCACAGTCCACCTACACCTGTGAGCCTAAGGCAAGTTTGAAGTTATTATTTAGAAAACAACAAAAAAGATATTAATATAATTTTCTTTCAGCATCACTGAGTTAGTGCTTCTAACCTGACACTGTCCTACCATTGCCTTTTACCAATTATATTAATCAGGTTTATATTTTCCAGAAATGTCATCAAGCCACACGCAATAAAGATGGTTCCAATTCAAGACCTGATTCTATCATGGACCCCTGAATCACTCTCTCCCTCCAGAGAAACCCTAACTTAGCCCCCTTCTATCATTGCTCAATTCAGCAGGAAGCAGTTAGAGTTTCTACTCAGAGAAGGAAAATTGACACAGGACAGATGGTGCCCCAGTCAGCTCAGCAGAGCTGAGCTGGAGGACCTGCCACCTCCACCTTGGTGGTGTTGGTCGGCGGCAGCCAACAGAGGAACCAGCAGGCTGGAAGATAGGAAAGGGGGGCCTCTGACCCCCACCAGAGGCTCCAATAGCCAAATAGGCCAGACAACTGCTGGGAAGAAACCGGTGCCTTGGTGTCTCCTTCACTTTACACTTACGACTAAATATGGAACCCCCGTTTCCTAAGCCTCAATTCCATGAATGGACTGTGTCCATTCATTACTACATTCATTCACCTTGCCTCAGCGGAAGAGACTGTTCATTCATTTCCTGGCCAAGGAACCCATACACCAATATATACCCGAGATGGGGAAACAAACGGAGAGAGCTTTTCTCTTCCTGACTGGAGTTCTCTCTCTCTACTGGGAGCTTTAGTGTTTTTGGATTCTTTTCTGTAAATAAATTCTGTCTTACCACTGATCTGTGGTCTGCAGATTTATTCTTCAAAACACCGAAACCAAGAACCTGAAATTCTGGTATCAATTTCATTTAGAGTGGTGCTGTAGCTCAGTGGGTAGTACACCGGACACATACACTGAGGCTGATGGGTTTGAACTAGGCCGGGGCCAGCTAAAACAACAATGACAAGTGAAACAAATAAAATAGCCAGGCATTGTTTTGGGCACCTGTAGTCCCAGCTACTTGGGAGGCTGAGGCAAGAGAATCACTTAAGCCCAAGAGTTTGAGGTTGCTGTGAGCTGTGATACCACAGCACTCTACCCAACGACAGCTTGAGACTGTCTCAAAAAAAAAAAAAAAAAAAAAAATTTTTTTTTTTAATTTAAAAATAAGATTTGAGGCTCGGCGCCTGTGGCTCAACGGGCTAGGGCACCAGCCACGTACACCTGAGCTGGTGGGTTCAAATCCAGCCCGGACCCGCCAAACAACAACGATGGCTGCAACCAAAAAATGGCCCGGCCTTGTGGCGGGCGCCTGTAGTCCCAGCTACTTGGGAGGCGGAGGGAAGAGACTCGCTTGGGCCCAAGAATTAGAGGTTGCTGTGAGCTGTGATGCCACAGCACTCTATCCAGGGTGACAGCTTGAGGCTCTGTCTCAAAAAAATAAAATAAAAATAAAAATAAGATTTGATTTGACCTTATAGTCACATAAACAGAGACACAAAAACATATCTTGGAGACTAAAGTCTTATGTTCAACAGCTCCTCCCCTACCAGTTGGCTTTCCTAGATCATTATTCAGCTAAAACTGAGGAAATTTCCACGTAGATCAGACAAAGGTAAAGTGGTTCCACTTCCTTAGCACTGTGTTTGAAAAGGCTATGAGCACACAGACCTTTTATCTAAACCTACATAAGATGAAACTAATGTAAACTTTTTTAAAAACTGGAAATTGTAGACAGGATTAGAGAACATGGTCGAATCTATGAAAACTGTGAAAATTCTACATGAAAGAAGTAATTTTAATCTCAAGAGAATAAATGAGCCACTGGAAAAAGCCTTTTGAAACCTTATACATCAAATGCTGCCAAAACTTTAAAGAGGAATTTAAGAAATTCCCTGCACTTCTTTGGTTGATGCCAAATACCAAGTTTCAATTTTGTGAAAAACTAAATGATTTCCCTTTATTTTTTACTATTTGTGACTTATCAATAAAGGAATCAGTAATTATGCAATTGTATACACTCAACATCTAAGGAAAAAGAAATGTGATTTTACAGGTCTTGAAAACCACCATTAAAATTAATGAAATATTGACAGCTGAGTGAAAATTCTTCATGGCCAAATGGGTTAGAGTCATTATTCCCTTATAATTTACAGCCTCCCTTCCAACTAGTTTGGAGCAATGCATCTGGTTTTGGCAAAAGCTGATGTAAGAACAGATGTACCTTCATTATGATTTTTCCTGTCCACATGGTTGAATGAAACAACCTGAGGAGAGCTCTGCCACAGAGCCACCCAACCAACATTGGCCATCATAAACCTTTGCTGTGTCAAGTTGTTAAAATTTCCAGGTTTGGGCACAACAAACAAAGTTAACCACCCTAATGTAAAGCAGAAAAACTGAACTAGAGCAGGAGGGAATGGTTAGTGCAGGTACTTATGTTTTTCTACCAAAATATATAAATTTTATGAAAATCAAAGGAAATACTGAACTATTTTAAAAATATACAATATACTGCCTAAGAAGGAGAAAACATAAGAAAAAAAGAATATATATTCTACCATTTATAATTGAATCAATCTACGCCCCACCAATACCCATTCACAGGCACTGTGGAAGGCACTTCAAGTTTCTATGGATAGTTCTCCAGACAGTTTCTTAGCATCTGTGCCTCTCTCCCAGAGGGCCTTTCTCTAGCTGAACTAGCATACTCAGCATGGCAGCAGGGTTAAGTCAGAAAGTCTGGGAGTTAACAGCCCCAGAAATGTCAACCAGTAAAGGAAAAGAGATAAGGAGATAAATACTGTATCCTCTGATGGGATCATCCTGAGGTATATTCTACATGATCTATCAGAGTGGTCAATGAGATGAAAGTCCAGTTGCCCACTGTGGTATACTACTTCTTAATGTGCCCTTCCCTGCCTCTTTCCTACTTCCTCAACATCCTTTCCTAGAATCATCTTTTAAATGAACCAATTAAAACCAAACAAATCCTTGTCTCAGGGTATTATTTTGATGGAACCCAAACTAAAACACTATGAAGCATTAACTTTTGAAATTGTCTTTATAACCTACAAGACTACAACTTTCCCATCAATATGGTGAATTATATGGGAAGCAATATATTAAAAATTCATTAAGTCATTTTTCTGTGTCTTTGGACATCAAACTAAAGATCACAATTATTCTAGATTTAGAAACTAGAAGAAAAACAAACACTTTTAAGCTTCCAAAATTAGTAAAGCTCAGCATATTTAGCAAATTTAAACACAAAGCTTTAAAAACAAGGAATCAAACTTCACAAAATCCAAACATCATGGTAGCAGTATTATCTTTGCCTACCCAATATACTCATTTCCCCTAGCCCTATCTTTTGGTAACAGACTCGGGTCCTTAAACAGGGTTGAGTACCTGACAAGGCTTAGCTAATAATGACCCTTCTGAGTGCAGTAACTGATTCTAGATTGGGCACATAACCAAACATAATTCTCCCTGGAATTTTTGTAGCTGGAGTTGGTGTGGAAGAAGCCCTCTTACTTTGTGGGTCTTGCAGATGAAAATACAAGTCTGGAAGTGTCTGTAGCCCTGTTCCTTATGAGGTGCCCAACTTTTTGGCTTCTCTGGGACACACTGAAGAGCTGGCTTGGGCCACACATTAAATATACAAACACTAACAAAAGTTGATGAACCTGGCTCGGTGCCTGTGGCTCAACGGGCTAAGGTGCCAGCCACGTACACCTGAGTTAGCAGGTTCGAAGCCAGCCCGGACCCGCCAAACAACGATGATGGCTGCAACCAAAAAATGGCCGGGCGTTGTGGCGGGTGCCTGCAGTCCCAGTTACTTGGGAGGTGGAGGCAAGAGACTCGCTTAAGCCCAGGAATTGGAGGTTGCTGTGAGCAGTAATGCCACAGCACTCTATCCAGGGTGACAGCTTGAAGCTCTGTCTCAAAAAAAAAAAAAAAGCTGATGAATCAAGAAAAAGTCCATATGCAATTTTCAAGATATCCACCACCACAGATAACCAAAAAAGTCCTCACATAATAATACTAATTATGCAGTGGTCCAGTCAGAGAGTCTTTTAAAATTGTCGAGCAGGTTCCAAATTTATGATCACTAATATAGAAAATGTACAACTATAAGTAATAAAACATCTTTGTCTTCTCTTGATATTTTTTATTATGAAAGTAAAAAAAAAGAGGGCAACATAAAACTAATGGGATATTTGACATTGTATTTGGTATAAGGATGTTTTTGTTTGTTTTTTTAAACAGAGTCTCACTTTGTTGCCCTCAGTAGAGTGGTATCACAGCTCACAGTAACCTCAAACTTTTGGGCTTATTAAGCAATTCTCTTGCCTCAGCCTCCCAAGTAGCTGGGACTATAGGCACTCACCACAATGCCCAGCTTGACATTGGATTTGAGAAACTAATGCATCAATAGCTGGTTTGATGGAAGTTGTTGCAATTCTCAGTGAGTTCTCAAGGATGCTCATCAGATATATTGGTTCTAAATTTTTTACTCTTAATGTATTTCATTGTTGAAAATAGTTGCTCACAAATGTGTCGCCAAAAAGTGACATTAAATAAGGCCTGATTGTGAAGCAAGGGATATTTGTCTCTAGAAAGAGGCTCTATAAAAGTCCACTAAAGAAACATCATCAAAATTTTTTAAGCTGAATGTCAGATTACAGATTCATTCATAAATTATTAGGAAATATATTTATGATGACTGAAAATGGAGCCACAAATGCACCAAAACATTGAGTATTTTCTTAGAAATCTTAAAATCTTTTTCAAATTCTTGTATCAAATCAAAAATCGAGGCTGCATATTTTTCACTGTTCACAGGCCCATGTTCAGTCAACATGTCAAAACACATAAAATTGTTTGCCTTAATTTGAGCTTGCCATAACTTCAGTTTATTTGGAATGTTATTATGGTTTGAAACACTGTATTGGTTAAGTTCGTTTTCACCTTAAAGACACATGTTTTTAAATGAATGGTTAAATCCACTGAAAATGCTAAATCTGTAAGCCAGTTTCATTAAGTTCTGGCACAAATTTAGGTTTTTTTTTTTTTTTCTTACTAGTTTAGTTTTTGATACCAAACGGGTTAACATGTCACAAATCATAAAATCTTTTCAACACTTGCCTCAACTTAACTATCTTATTTCCGAAAAGTAAATGATGTCACCATCATCAGTCAGCATCAGTATTTTAAGGAATTCCTGGAATTGGTGATGATTCAATCATTTGGCCCTTGCAAAATCCACAATCTTGATGACCTGCATGACTTTATCCATTTTTAAGCTTTTGTGCATACATTTTCTTAATATAGTATGCAATGATACTTCATTGAACGTGAGTTTTGGGGCACCTACTACATTGTCTTCTATTAATAAGTCTATTAATAAGTCCCTCTCTTTTACCTAACATCGCCAGGGCACTATCAGTAACTATACCAGCTATGTTGACAAAGGACAAAGAAAATCTCTTTAACTTATTTTTTACTGCTTCATACATATCTCTTAATTTAGTTGTGTCTTTTAATGGCATTAAAGAAGCCATTTCTTCAGTGACATTATATACATCATCAATATCTCTAATAAAAATGGCAAGTTGAGCCATATTTGTAGCATCAGTGCTACATCTACTACCAAAGGATAAAATTTAAAATCAGCAGCTTTACTCTCTAAACTTCTTTCAATAGATTTTCCAATTCACCTGGCTATAACCTGGTAAGAAAACTGATTTTAGAAATATCTCTCCCCGCTTTTTTAGCACAAATTGTATCTGTCATGCTTTCTACATGTTGCTTAATAATCTCACCATCAGTGAGTTTTGATTTGTTTGCTATTAAATATGCTACCACATAACTATCTTTTACAGTGGAATCTGAGTTGTAACTTTAAAAAAAAAATTGGGGCTTGTCACCCACAGCACAATGGTTATGGTGCCAGCCACATACACCGAGGCTGGTGGGTTCGAACTCAACCTGGGCCAGCTAAATGACAATGACAACTGCAACAAAAAATAGCCACATGCTGTGGTAGGTGCCTGTAGTCCCAGCTACTTGGGAAGCTGAGGCAAAAGAATCGTTTAAGCCCAAGGGTTTGAGGTTGCTGTGAGCTGTGACACCACAGCACTCTAACAAGGGTGACATAGTAAGACTCTGTCTCAAAAACAAAAAAACCACCTTTTTTTTTTTGTTAGGAAGATTTACTTTACTTTCAGTTACACTATTTTATCCTTATGACACAATCCTTCGCAGGCATGGCATTAGGCACCACGTTTTACATATAATGCCTTTTCAAATTGCAGTCTTTGAAAACTTGCACAAATTCCCTACAAAGCAAGCAGAGCGCCTTACTATTTGCCCCAACAAAAAAGTACTCATCTGTCCACTTTGACTGAACCATCATCCTTCATCCTTCTGTACTTTTTCCTTTTTTTGGTTCTGTTTTGAGACATCATAGAAGGAATGCTAGGATTAAAAAATCATAACAGATAAGGGACTACATTTACTTTTATTATGAAAATTAACTGACAAGAGGCTTGGCAACTGTAGCTTAAGAGGCTAAGATGCCAGCCACATACACCAGAGCTGGCAGGTTCGAATCCAGCCACGGCCCGCCAAACAATGACAACTACAACCAAAAAAGGGCGCCTGTAGTCTCAGCTACTTGGGAGGCTGAGGCAAGAGAATTGCTTAAGCCTAAGAGTTTGAGGTTGCTGTGAGCTGTGATGCCATGGCACTGTACCCAAGGCAACAGCTTGAGGTTCTGTCTTAAAAGAAGAAAAAAAAAAGGGAAAAGAAAATTAACTGACAGAAAAATAGAAAGCAAGGTTTAGGCCCTTCCACATCTCAGTGGGCAATGCAGGGTGAGGTGATGAGGGGTGAGGCAGAAGGCCAATTGTAAAGCACAGCAGACAACAGGTAAAGGTGCCACTGAGTTGTGAAGGAAGACATAATAATCAAAGAATGCTTACCTGACTTCTAAATAACATTAAGTGACTAACACTGCAATGGTATGTAGGTTGAAATGTTTTTAATAATTGCTATCTTGCCCCATCACCACAAGCACATGTAACATCTAATGGTGTCAACTGGACTGTCTGCACTTGGAAGGTGACACACTGGAAGCCACACACCATCATAAAACTAAAGCAACACATATGTCCAAATAGCAGAAGCATAGGTTCACTTTCCAGAACTGCTCGATCAAGTTCCTCCACACTCAAAAAAATAAATAAATAAATAAATCACCCTAAATGATCTCATAATGTTTTAAGTAAGTTTACAATTTTGTGTCAGCCACATCCATAGCCACCCTGGGCTACATGCAGCCTGTTGGACATCCCTGATAGAGATCACCTCTGCACTAGAAAGTGTTCTGCTTTGAGCATAGTGACTTGGTGTATCTTATTTTATGACTTGTTTCCCCAGCAACTAAAATAGTGTCTAGCACATAAGAAATACTCAATAAATAATTGTTTATTTAACAGGTCAGAATGAAGCTAACAGATCCATATGAAAGATTAAAAAATTACGAAGAGAACATGTCCTGAAAGCAATTTATCACTGTAGCCAGATTTATCCCATTCATAGTTACTCAGGGACTTCTTCAAGTCTATTGTCATCTACTTAGTTTAACCAAGGTTGGCATCTGCAATGAAAGTCTAGAAAAGTATCACCCTGAAGAAACAAAAATCTAACAAATTGGGTAAAGCAAATTAGTGCTTTAATATTTCTATATCTTTGATGCAATAAAGCACTCAAGGATAAGGATTCCAAAGTAAAAAAGAAAAGCAATACTCACTTAGTATTTTTTCTGAACAATAATTTAAGGAAATACTTTCATAATGACATGCCTGACAATCCCATTTGAAACCATGTGAGAAACATTTTTTTCCTAGTTATGTTCCATCTTGGACAAAATATCTCTAAACATAGTTTTTATACAATTCAAGCTTGATTCAGTTAATAAAGTAACTTTCAGAAAACCAATCTGGAGAACTTGGTGGGTGGGGGGGAGGTGTTAGAACATTTTGCATTGCTATAAAGTAAATACCTCAGGCTGAGTTATTTATAAAAAAGAGGTTCATTTGGCTCATGGTTCTGCACACTGTACAAGAAGCCTGGTGGCAGCATTTGCTTCTGGTGAGGTCTTCAGAGGGCTTCCAATGAAAGCAGTAGGGCAAGGCACGGTGCCATAGCTCAAGTTGTTAGGACACTGGCTACATACACCAGAGCTGGCAGGTTCGAACTTGGCCCAACCAGCTAAACAATGACAACTGCAACAAAAAAAAAATAGCTAGGCGTTGTAGCAGACGCTTATAGTCCCAGCTAGGTGGGAGGCTGAGCCAAGAGAATTGCTTAAGCCCAAGAATTTGAGGTTGCTGTGAGCTGTGACTCCATGGCCAAGGGCAACATTGTGAGCTGTGACTCCATGGCCAAGGGCAACATAGTGAGACTGTTTCAAAAAAAAAGAAAGAAAGAAAGAAAGATAGTAAGGAAAGAGGAAGCAGGAGCATTACATAGCGAGAATGAGCAAACGAAGAAGAGGTGCCAGACTCTTTAACAACCAGCTCTCCCATGAACTCATCCACGGCCAGGAAGGAATCAAGACTTTCACAAGGGATCTTCCCCATAACCCAACCACCTCCCACTAGGCCCTACCTCTAACATTGGGCATCGAATTTTGACATGAGATTTAGAGGGACCAAACATCTTCTGGTTCATCCCCTATGATAAGCTAACTTTACCTTTTCTTGATTATTTAACAAAGCTAATAATTTTTATTGTATTTCTGGTAATAAAAACAGCAATTCACAGACTTCCAGACCAATTGGGATTAAAAAGCCTGCTGGCAAGTAAGTACACCCATCCACACTAATATTATGTGAGCAATATAAATAAAAGGCAATTTTAGGGCGGCACCTGTGGCTCAGCGTGTAGGGCACCGGCTCCATATGCCAAAGGTGGCGGGTTCAAACCCAACCTCGGCTGAACTGCAAAACAAAAAAATAGCTGGGCATTGTGGCGGGTGCCTGTAGTCCCAGCTACTCAGGAGGCTGAGGCAAGAGAATCGCCTAAGCCCAGAATTGGAGGTTGCTGTGAGCTGTGACGTCACAGCACTCTACGGAGGGCAATAAAGTGAGACTCTGTCTCTACAAAAAAATAATAATAATAATAAAATGCAATTTTAAAAATTTTCTCCTATATCAATTTTATTTTTGAAATGTTTGTTTTGAAATTTCCAACGTCATAGCATAATATTTGTGTTTACCAAATCAGTACATAGGTATAGAAGGCTGAACAACATCTGCACCTAAAACGCCCTGTTTTTTTTTTTTTTTTATTAGTTGGGGATTCATTGAGGGTACAAGATGTGCCACACACTGAGACCCTACCCCCCTCCCTCCTTTCCTCTCTCTCTCTCTGCTGTCCCCTTTCCCCACCCTCCCACTATATCATTAATTGTCATTAACTGTCCTCATATCAAAATTGAATACATAGGATGCATGCTTCTCCATTCTTGTGATGTTTTACTAAGAATAATGTGTTCAACTTCCGTCCAGGTTAATATAAAGGATGTAAAGTCTCCATTTTTTTTTAATGGCTGAATAGTATTCCATGATATTCATGTACCACAGCTTATTAATCCATTCCTAGGTTGGGGGGCTTTTAGGCTGTTTCCACATTTTGGGGATTGTAAACTGAGCTGCAATAAGCAGTCTAGTCCAAGTGTCCTCATGATAAAAGTTTTTTTCCCTTCTGGATAGATGCCTAGTAACGAGATTGCAGGATCAAACAGGAGGTCTAGCTTGAGTTCTTGAGGTTTCTCCATACTTCCTTCCAAAAAGGTTGTATTAGTTTACAGTCCCACCAGCAGTGTAAAAGTGTTCCTTTCTCTCCACATCTGCACCAGCATGTGCAGTTTTGAGATTCTGTGATGTGGGCCATTCTCGCTGGGGTTAGATGATACCTAACGAAAAAGGTGAAGGAACTCTATAAAGAAAATTATGAAACCCTAAGAAAGGAACTAGCAGAGGATATTAACAAATGGAAGAACATACCATGCTCATGGCTAGGAAGAATCAACATTGTTAAAATGTCTATACTTTCCAAAGCAATCTACCAATTCAACACCATCCCTATTAAAATACCAACATCATACTTTCAAGACTTGTAAAAAAGGATTCTGCGTTTTGTATGGAACCAGAAAAAAACCCATATAGCTAAGGCAGTTCTTAGTAATAAAAATAAAGCCGGGGGCATCAGCATACCACATTTTAGGCTGTTACTACAAGGACATAATGGTCAACACAGCATGGTACTGGCACGAAAATAGAGACATAGACATTTGGAATCAAATAGAAAACCAGGAAATGAAACTAACAACTTACAACCACCTAATCTTCATAAACCAAACAAGAACATATACTGGGGAAAAGACTCCCTGTTCAATAAATGGTGCTAGGAGAACTGGATATCCACATGCAAAATACTGAAACTGGACCCATACCTCTCCTCACTCACAAAAACTGATTCAAGATGAATAAAGGACTTAAATTTAAGGCATTAAACAATAAAAATCCTCAAAGAAAGCATAAAAACAACAGAAGATATTGGCCTGGGGAAAGACTTTATGACGAAGACTGCCATGGCAATTGCAACAACAACAAAAATAAACAAATGGGACTTAATTAAACTGAAAAGCTTCTGTACAGGTAAGGAGACAACAACTAAAGCAAACAGACAACCTACACTATGAGAAAGGTTATCCGCATATTTTGAATCAGACAAAAGCTTAATAACTAGGATCTATAGAGAAATTAATCCACATGAAAAAAACCAACAATTCCATAGATCAGTGGTTCTCAACCTGTGGGTTGCGACCCACGAGAATTGTATTAAGGGTTCACGTCATTAGGAAGGTTGAGAACCACTGCCATAAATCAACGGGGAAGAGAGATGAACAGAACCTTCTCTCAAGAACACAGACGAATGGCTAGCAAACATGTGAAAAAATGCTCATCATCCTTAATTATTAGAGAAATGCAAATTCAAATGCCCTGTTTTACAAGAAATTTTTACCAATTTTCCACATCACAACAGCCACTGATCCATTAATGTATTTATTACCTTTGCTTCAACCCGAGACTGAAAAGAAAGGAGGAACTTATGATTTATATTATGCCTTATTTTTGTGTTCTTTCGAATTACCCAGATTAGTATGTTACTTATTCATAATAGGTATTCAATACACTGTGACAAGATTTTAAAAAGACAGCCTTGGCTAGCTGTGGTGGTTCATGCCTGCATTCCTAGCACTTTGGGAAGCTGAGACAGGAGGATCACTTGAAGCCCGGAATTCAAGACCAGCCTTCATAACATAGCAAGACCCCATCTCTACAAAAAATAGTAATAATTTTTAAAAAATTAACTGGATGTGGTAACATGCCTTAGTTCCAGCTACACAGGAGACTGCTTGATCCCAGGAATTTGAGGTTTCAGTGAGCTCTGATGGATGCCACTACTCTAGTCTGGACAACAGAATAAGAACCTCAATATTAAATAGACATGAGTTGAAATCCCACATTTAAAAATTCCCAGGCGGTGCCTGTAGCTTAGCAAGTAAGGCACTGGTCACATACACCAGAGCTGGTGGGTTCAAAACTGGCCCAGGCCAGCTAAAACAACGACAACTGCGACAAAAAAATAGTCAGGCCTTGTGGCGGGTGCCGGTAGTCCCAGCTAGGTAGGAGGCTGAGGCAAGAGAATCACTTAGGCCTGAGTTTGAGGTTGCTACGAGCTATCATACCATGGCACTCTACCCAGGGCGACAGCTTAAGACTCTGTCTCAAAAAAAAAAAGCTGGGCATGTGGCAGGTGCCTGTAGTCCCAGCTACTTGGGAGACTAAGGCAAGAGAATCGCTTAAGCCCAAGAGTTTGAGGTGGCTGTGAGCTGTGACAACACACCACTCTACTGAAGGCAACGTAGTGAGACTGTCTCAAAAAAAAAAATTCCCTAAAAGACTAAATTACTTAACTCACTGGGACTGAGTATTATCATTTATGAAATGGAAATAAACACAGCCTACTTTACAGGCATGTATCCAATGCACGAGGCACCTACTCAAGTATTACTTCCTTCTTTCTCTTTCTTTGCTGATACAGAAAACGAAGAAAACTTGACACAAAATTTACTGTCCTATACAATATTTAAGAATACATTCTTTTAAATAAATCTTATGTCAAAAGAGAATTACTATTACTAATTTCTCTTCAAAAAGAAAACAAAATTTTAAGAAACACTTCCTAAATATTTAGATTCTAGACAAACTAAAGTTTACACATTTAGGGAAGTTCTGCACAGTGATATGACAGGTGTTTCTTAATACAATTTTTAAAACTACATATGAATGCTGTGATTTGATGGTGATTTTTACTTCTAACACTGCTCTACAACTATTCTCACTGTTGTCACTCTATTCTCTCATCCACTCTCATATGTGGTTCAGCCACGCTAGATGTTCACTTCACCACTTACCAATTATCTTGTCAAAAATAGATAATAAGCAAATATCTCAAAGGCCTCACAAGATTGAAACCTAGCAGAAATTAACATAGCCAGGATACCTCTTCATCTAGATAATCCAACTTAAAGTTACACAGGTTAACTTAGCTATCTAATAGGTCAAATAGTTAAGGTTTTGTCTTGAGACTTATCTAAAACACATTAACTTTATGAAATACAGAGCACACAGGAAGCATTTTTTTTTTTGAAGCTACCTAAAAAAGAAAACGTACTGAAACAGCCCAAAGAAAAGCCATTTTTAATGACATTTGTACTCTACTTTCAAACCTTCTTTTTAAACATTTAACCTTATTTTAAATCACTGCTATAACAAATAGATTTTTTGGTAAGTCCTTTTATTATAGCAATAAAACATACTATTTCAAAATGGCCAAAAGCCAGAAGTGAATAGAGTAGAAAGTGAAAGCTATCTGATGCACTCCACCAGCATACCCAACAGTGGAAACTAAGCTAGTCAAGTCTTGCTAGACACTTTTCAAAATACAGACATACACAGATACACATTCAGATACAATTAAAAACCAAACAAAACAAAATAGATGTCCTAGGTTGAGCTTCTGACTCTTCAAGCTTTTTGTACCGCTCATCTTCACCTGGAGAAATGAGTGTACCCATGTATGCACATGTGTGAATGTGATATACCAATAATATTTTTTACCATTTTCCAATGCAAACTCTGTGAAATCCACTTGTTTCAATTTGATTTAAAGTAAAGTTCACAATAAAGACCAAATCTGCTTGACGATATTTTCTCAACAGAACCCCTATCATCAAGAATTTCCTTTGCAACAATTACTACTATGCCTGATTTAATCATAAAAAAATTCTAGAAAAAATATTTTATTCTTCTATTAATTTTAAGTCAATAATAAATGCTGCCATAATACATTTTTACAGCTATTTATTTTATAATATGTACACCAGTAACAGTCAATATGGACTGGATAAAGGGTTGGGTGCAGTGGCTCATGCCTGTAATCCCAGCAATTGAGAGGCCAGGCAGGTGGATTGCTTGAGCACACGAGTTTGAGAACAGCCTGAGCAAGAGTAAGACCGTCTCTAAAAAATAGCCAGGCGTTGTGGTGGGCACCTGTAATCCCAGCTACTTTGGGAGGCTGAGGCAAGAGGGGTGCTTGAACCCAAGAGTTTGAGGTTGCTGTGAGCTAAGATGCCATGGCACTCTACCAAGGGT
>CAUYRH010052091.1:0-25362 GCA_963574655.1 Perodicticus potto | reverse complement strand
ATATTCATTGGGTTCAAAGTGAAATTCTAAGACAAAACTCATAGGCTGGCCAGCATCTGAGAATTTGACTTTAATATCTTTCAAGTGCTTCAGAATAGGTTCATCATGTTCCTGAACCATATCACTGAGCAAGTCAACATTCTTAAAAACAGTCAACCAAAATTCAGGAATTCCCTTGGGATCTTCTTTTTCTTCATCTTTTTTCTCATCTTCAATCTTGGCCTTTTCTTTCAGCTCCTCCGAAATTTCAACTTCTTCATCTGCTTTCCATTCACATTCTTCTTCTGTAGGTTCATAAATCGCATTAATAATCTCAAATCGCTTGTCAAATAGAGGTTGCTAGAGAACAGCATACTTCCTTTCAAGATCATGAACTTCCTCGTAGAATTTGGCTTCTATCTGTGCACATTTAACTTGAAGATTTTTGAGAGCATTCACTCGTCTTTTAACTACCCTAGGCAAGCTTTCAATGTATCTTGTTGGTGTTTCCACCAGACCATCAAGTCTTTCTTGAAGGGCTGCAAGAATCTGAGGATTTTGCATCATCTGAACAGTCAGCTGACCCGCTTTGAGTTTTGTTTCTTCACCAGTTTCTTCTTCTTCTACTTCTTCAACATCATCCAAATCTTGATCAAGTTCACACTGTTCTTTGTTGTCAACGTCTGCCATGTCGTTAAGATCTCCAAATACCAGAGGCTAGTTCGGGGAGCCAGGCGGCCGAAGCTGCGCAGGCAGTGACTCAGGCCGGTAGCTGCAGCGAGAGGAGCGGGAGGCGGCGCCGCGAACAGATGGCGCTAAAAAAGCAAAGAGAGATGTTTTAATATATTTGTTTAAAAACAAATCTGTGGATGATTGTGTTGGGCAAATCCAAGTGTGTAAAGTGATAATGTCACAAGCCTCTTGGGGATGAGTTTCAGGTTCCCTTAGAGATCATCTAGCTTAGTGGTTGCCAAACCTGGCTGATTGTCAGAAATACTGCAGGAGGCAGTTAGACCTGCAGATGTGCAGGTCCCCACCAAGAACTTATAAACATGTAATTTCCAGGACACATGAGGCCTGGGCACGCGCATCTGAGCAGGCTCCTCAAATTATTCCAATGCTCTGTTGGTTTGGAAATCACTCATCTAGTACAAGCGTAGGCAAGGGAGAGGGCACTGTGGAATAACTGACTTCTTCTGGTCAGCTTTTCAGAGATGCAGGAATTATATCTGTGAAAAGAATAAAAATGTTCTGGTAGAATATAAGGACACAGAGAAACCATAGGTAATGTCTCTTGAAGAAGTTAGAGGACATGAGCCTCCAGTGTCCTAGACACAGCACAAAATAAGAATTCAAGGTTATGGACAATGTTCTGTAACCAGTCTCCCCACTGCTCAAATTTTTTTTTTTTTTTTAGCAAAGTTTTGCCTAGGAGTTCCTCCTTAGTAAAGGAAACTTAGGTTTCTAGAGGAGGTAAGTGGCTGGTTTAACTTCGCAATTGAACATATTAAATGTGAGATCTGACAGTAGAACGTTATATACAAATGTCCTGTGTATGTCTAAATATTTATCAAGGGCCTGATAATTAATATTTGGTCTGCTTTAGGCCTGTTTTCAACCAAAAAATTTTCTTACTTACTTACTGAGATGTTTGTAATTATTTGCTTATCAAAAAGGTTTTTATAATATTTGATAAGAGGAATTCGAGATTTAGAGTGATTGAAGACATACATGGTTTTCAGTTTCTCAGGCTCCATAAATTCCATTATAGTTGACAAACTCTACTGTCCATGAGATACATGGAAGGGCATCATGATTCAGTTCACCAGATTTGTAGTGTGTGGGCTAAAGAGAGGTGCACCAGAAGGAACTTCTTCTAAATTGCACAATTATTTGGGGGGTTTACTCTCCCATTTAAATGTAACTCATACAAAATAATCCAAACATGTTTTTCAAATCTTTTCCATTTTCTTTTTTTTTATTTAATATTTTTCCATTCTGAAGTTTGTCTATTTGCTTTAATTTTTGTGTCCTTAGCTGTGCATCAGCTTTTTTTTTTTTGCAGTTTTTGGCCAGGACTAGGTTTGAATCTGCCACCTCTGGCATATGGGGCTGGCGCCCTACTCCTTTGAGCCACAGGCGCCGCCCACCTTTTCTATTTTCCACACCTAGTGCCATCACATCATTTGAGATCTACTTCTGAATCCCTCTGGAAGGAGCTGGTCTCAGAGCATGAAGGACTGGAGGAGTTAATACACAGGCAAATTTGTCCTTTCTCCCAGGGAATTTTAGTCTTCTCCAGAAGCTGGGCTGTGGACCTGAACTTACAAGAGAAGGAGGGAGTGATCTGTGATGCTCTGTTGATAGCGCAGAACAGCCCCCCCCCCCCATTCTCTACACCATTCTGAAGGAGCAGGCAGCAGGGGAGCAGGGCTACTGCAGAGACATAGCCAATTGTTTGGAGGAGAAGCTGAAGAGCATGGGGGGCTACACTGTGAAGGTCACCCCCAGGGTCCTCCGCCTTAGTCCTGAGAACTTAGAGTGGTTGAAGAGTGCAGTCTTTCCAATATGTTTCCCCACGTCCTCTACCCTTACAGATGACCAGCAAGTGGATCTGCTCAACGCCCAGCTGTATGAGCTATTGTCTAAAGGCTTGCCCGGCTCAGGGAAGATACCCATGGCCACAGAGATCATGGAGAAGATCAGGAATGTGCTTCACTGTGGACCAGATAGAATTCTCTACATCTGTGAGAACAAGCCTCTCAGGAAGATTATCAGGTAAGCAGTTGGACCTGTGTCTCTAAGCATTATTTAATCTGGGTTTAGTTTTCTTTGCTAAGTCACCCCTTCCTTGACAATTGAGTGATAAAGAGATCTATGGCAAGGTGGTGCCCGTATCTCAGTGGTTAGGGTTCGGCCTGTGTGCTCTGGGACTGGAGGGTTCGAACCCAGACCAGGCCTGCTAAACAAAACAAAACAAAAAAATGGCCAGGCGTTGTGGCAGGTGCCTGTAGTCCCAGCTATTAGAGAGGCTGAGGCAAGAGAATTGCTCGAGCCCAAGAGTTTGAGGTTGCTATGAGCTATGATGCCAAAGCACTCTACTGAGGGTGACAAATTGAGACTCTGTCTCAATAAAAAAAAGAAAAGAAAAGAAAAGAAACAGGAAAGAAAAAGAAGGGGGAGGGAAGGCAAAGAAACAAACAAATAATTGTAAAAAAGAGAGATCTCTGGCAACAGACTGATTTCAGGGGAGTTTGGCAGAGTACTTTTCTGCTTTTTAATTTTTTTTTAGTTAGAGAAAACCTGAGTGTGTCATTTTAATTTTTACAGTGACAAAAAAATCGGCGTGGCAGTGAACTTGACAACTTTCATGGAAAACAGTTTTGAATATATACAACACATCATCATCGTTGGAGCTCAGACTTTTAGCAAGGAAGTTAGGAACTGGTATGAGAAGGCAAAATCCATCACTCAGAGAGCACAGCCTTCCCCGGGAGTTTTCTGGATCTTTCCGGACTACTTCCAGGGCATGTCTATCTTGAACAAGACTGGCCTCCTCCCTTTATCAGGCCAGTGTCCAAGAGCAAAGCTTACCAGCATGGTCCACTATAAAGGAATAACAGCCATATACTCAGTAATGGCTGAACAAGTGATGCAAGAAATTAAAAGTAATCCCCTACCTAACATCCCCCATGAATCCCTGGAGTTGATTCTTGAAGTTGAGTATGCTCAGGATAATCAGGTATACTTACATATTCAGACAGTGACCTATGTGACAGATACCTGCAGGTCCCTCTTTGATAAGGGCTATCCTCCTTATCAGGATGTTGCTCTGCTTGTCAGCATCACAATGGAAGTGGAGTGTTACAGGCGTGAGCTCCAGAGAGCAAGGGAGAGCAAAAGCATTGGGCAGCTTAGTGATGCATGTGACAGGCAAGAGCTCCTGACAGCGAGGAAGAGGAAAATGATTGAGCAGTTTAGAAATGCACCTAACAGGATGGAGCTCTGGAGAGCGATGAGAAGGAAAGGGGGTGAGCAGCTTAGCAGTAAGGCACGTAACAGGCATGAACTCCAGACAGCAAGGAGGAAGAAAAGGGATGAGCAGTTTAATAAGGCACGTAACAAGCACGAGCTCCTGACAGCGAGGAAGAAGAAAACGATTGAGCGGTTTAGAAATGCACCGAACAGGATGGAGCTCTGGAGAGCGATGAGAAGGAAAGGAGGTGAGCAGCTTAGCAGTAAGGCATGTAACAGGCAAGAGCTCCAGATAGCGAGGAGGAAGAAAAGGGATGAGCAGTTTAATAAGGCACGTAACAGGCATGAGCTCCTGACAGCGAGGAAGAAGAAAACGATTGAGCGGTTTAGAAATGCACCGAACAGGATGGAGCTCTGGAGAGCGATGAGAAGGAAAGGGGGTGAGCAGCTTAGCAGTAAGGCATGTAACAGGCATGAGCTCCAGACAGCGAGGAGGCAGAAAAGGGATGAGCAGTTTAATAAGGCACGTAACAAATTGGCTGATCACATTGTTTTCGACAGCATCCAGTAGTTCTCAGGGCTGGAAAGAAACGTGGTTTTTGTGATCCTTCCAAAAACACCTAATATCTTACCCAGTGCTCGGCTTTGTCTGGCTTCCAGGGCAAAACAGCAACTATATATTCTGCAGTGTGACTATTAGGAAGGACTCCTAACCAAAGTGAGATGAGATCTGGGCACAGATCGGAACTGTTCCTCCTCTCTTCTTGCTCTCCTCTCAGGGCTTCCTACTCTTTTTTAGCAGCCGTGGTTGCCCCACATTCTGTCCCTCTGATATTTTTCCAGATAGAAAGATGGCAATTTTCCATAGGAACTTTCGCAGACTTGTGCCCTGCACTCTGGGTACAAGCCATGAAAACAAGAATCTCATTCGGTGACTTTTCTGTTAGAGCAGAACTTGTAGAAGAGTTTAGAGAGAATCTCAACACATAGATAATGACAGGTTTGGAAAAATCGTTTATTTTCCTTTTTAAGGGAGGAAAGAGTCCTGGATGCGAAAGGAAAGAGAAGTGTTGTCCCAAGGGTAAGGGGTTTGGGATTTTTATTGGCAAAATGGGGAAAAATTAGTTATTGTTGTCAGCTAATAGCAAAAGACAGCTGTGAAGAGGCTGTGCTAGGTTTTCCTTTTTTCTCCTCTTCTCTGTCAGGCTGACTTATCAGTTTCTCAAGAACACGGTCTGATGGAATGTGGGGGAGGGCCATTCTCCGTGAGATAGGTTATTAGCAACGCCGTTTTTCATCCCTCGCCTTCTATTGAATTGATATTCTTATCAATGGACTCAAGAGTTGTTTCGGCTGGGCTGAAACAATAAGGGATCTAATTTAGTTTTGTACGAACGTTATAATACGGCGGAGAATATAGGGTCCGAAAATGAGTATTAAATGTAGAGTTGTTAGTTCTAAGAGAGACGTTAACTAAGAAAATCATGGCCACACATGATCAGAAGAGTCCACGATTTTGACTACTTGGAAGGATTTTTGCACTGTGAGCAAACAGGGGTGTCACAGATGGCTGCAGTGGAGTTTTGGAATGTTGGGGTGTTATCAGAGTTGTGAGTATTGGCAAAAATGGACTGGCCTGATACGTAAGTTAGGATGTGGCGATATTTGTAGAATGACAAGAGAAGTATAAGGAGGAGAACAAGGACAAGAAACCATATATACTAGAGTATATTATCGAAGTTTACGATTTGGGGGCTTTTGTCAAGTAAAAAGAAGTCTGATATTGGTGATGGGCTGGCTGGGACAGGCCAGTGGATTTTCAGTGAGTTCAAGGTGGTGGAAGTAGGTTCCTCTGGAGGATCAGTGGGTTTGAGTTGGGATCATGAAACCAGGATGGGATTTTTAGAAGCTTAGTTGTAGTGAGAGTAGTGCGGATTATTTGCAAAGGACCTTTTAGCAAACGGTAGAGGGGCCATGTTTGTCTATGGAGATCTTTAAGTAAAGCCCAGGCTCCAGGTTTTAAATATTGAGTTCTCTTTAAATTAAGTGGTTGAGGCAGGTGGGCATATGTATATTTTCAAAGAGTTTGTCAAGTGATTTCAACCATTGGCAAGTAAGTTTTAGGTGAGGGTGGGGAATTGAGGTCAAAGGGACAGGGTAGTTTAAAAGGGCTAAGAAAGAAAGTCACTTTAGGGCAGATGTAGAGTCTGTAAAGATCTATAAAGAGCATCGGGAAGGTTGTTTATCCAGTATTATCATCGTTTTAAGGAGAGCTTTGTACATTGTCGTTTAAGAGTTGCGTGAGTCTCAGGTTAGTACCTTTGACAGAAGTACCTTGAGTCGTGAGAAGTCCCTGCTCTTTTCAAATCACCATGGAAGAGTATAGGATGTGATAGGTCGACTTAAAGTCAGTGTAAATGTTCACTCGTTGACATTGTAAGGCCCTAGTAAGGGTGATTAGCTCTATCTTTGGGGGGAGGTCTCAGATGGTACAAGACCACTCTCAATTGTATGAGTAATCATAACATTGGTTATTCTGTTTTTCAGTGGCCATCTTGTACATAGTTATTTTTAACGATGTATTAATTACTGTAACAACCAAGCCCCCTGCCCCTACACCAAGCCCCCTATACCTGCCACTAATCCCCCAAACCCATAGATTTAAAGAATATAACAAACCCTTTACCCTTCAAAGGGGAAGTGCTTTTGTGTCTCGGCCCCAACCCCTACAAGGTGGAGGAGCTAAATTCCGGAGAAGAGATAAGCAGGGAGGTACGCTTCCCGAGTTCCTTGGAAACTTACCCAACTCCTATGCCCGTCCCTTGTACCCCTGAACTATGTATGAACCATGGAATGTTCATGAAGCAATATACCCCCAACCCTGCTACCCTGCCTCAATTGCTGCAATTAGCTTCTGTATTACGCTAGCTTGCTTTGCTGACTATGCAAGAATAATAGTATAAAAAGACTGCTCACCTAACATTTGGGGCTGCATGCCTTTGAGGTATCAGCCCCCTGCAGGTGTAATAAATTTATCAATTATTGCATCAAATTGGGGTCTATCTTTCTATCTCTGTGACTCAGTTTATTTCAATTGCGATCTTAAAATGTTTAAATTTTATTATAATAACAATTTTAAAGCTATTTTACCTATGAAAGTTACCAAAGTCACATGAACTAAAAGTCATAGGCGTTTTTTTTGTTTTTGTTTTTGAGACAGAGTCTCACTCTGTTGCCCTAGGTAGAGTGCTGTGACATCATAGCTCAAAGCAACCTCAGTCTCTTGGGCTCAAACAATACTTTTGCGTCAGCCTACCAAGTAGCTGGAACTACAGGTATCTGTCACAAGGCCCCACTAGTTTTTCTATTTTTAGTAGAGAATGGGTTCTTGCTCTTGCTCAGGCTGATCTCGAACTCCTGAGCTCAAGCAATCCACCTACCACCTCAGCCTCCCAGAGTGCTAGGATTACAAGCATGAGCCCCTGCCCCAGCCTTGAGGGTTTTTCCTGTTTGTGATAAAATATTTGAAGCGGGGAAGGTTGGGAGAAGAGGTGGAAAGCAGTTGAGAGGGAGGAGGGTGTGGGGAGAAGGGAGGCAGGAGGGGGATTTGGTAAACTCCCACCTAATGGTTATAATATAGGGGTATATGGCACATCTTCTGGGTGAAGGGCTCAACTACAACTTGGACTTTACCTAAAATATCCAAACAATGTGACCTAATCATTTGTGCCCATATAGTGATCTGAAATTGTGATTCCCTAACTCCATCCATTTTGAGCACGTGAACCAGACTTACTCCATTTGTTAAGAGCTTGCAGCCCCCCTTCTTGTAACCTAAATAGCCCCTTGAGCAAGCAGCGATACTGCAAAAACAGGAAGGAAAACCAAGAGATGAAACGAGTCTCTATTGCCATCCGATCTTTGATAAACCAAACAGAAGCATACAGTGGAGAAAAGAATCTCTATTCAACAAATAGTGCTGGGAGAACTGGATAACCACTTGTAAAAGACTGAAACTCCACCCACACCTTTCATTCCTTACAAAAATTGACTCACGATGGATAAGAGAATTATATCTAAGATAGGAAATGATAAAAATTTCAGAAGAAAGTGTGTGGAAAATTCTTGATGATGTTGGACTGAGGGAAGATTTTATGACAAAGACTTCAGCGGTTATTGCAACAACAACCAAAATTAACAAACAGGACTAAATTAAGCTGAAAAGCTTCTGCACAGCTAAGGACACAACAAGTAAAGCAAAAAGACAACCTTCAGAATGGGAAAGGATAGTTGTAGGGTATCAATCTGACAAAGGGTTGATAGCTAGACTCTACAGAGGACTCAAATTAATCAACAGAAAAAGAGTAAACAATTCCATCTACTTCTGGGGAGGAGACAGAGGCAGTAGAAATGGGGAGAGTGGGGGAGGGAGGAGGTTGGGAGTTATAGTGTATGGCCCATCTCTTAGAAGGAAATTTACCTAATAATCATAATCTAGAATTGTAACCTCATTCTTTTACCTAATAACCATAATCTAGAATTGTAACCTAATTCTTTGTACCCTAAACAATAAAAACAATTTAAAGTCAATTAACTTGAGTTTTTAAATGTATTTTGGTACTAAACATTACATTCACATGGCACATATATATTATATATATATATATATATATATATATATATATACACACGCAAACATACAGATGGACAGACTGAAGTACATATTTTTTAGGGAAAATAAGGCAGGAAATTTATATTTTGAAAGTACAGAGTTAGGGCTTTAGGTCTAAGTATTGTGTCTTTATGTGTTTATATCCAGGGAAGAAAAAAATGTGTATGTGAAGTTTTAGTTAAGCCTTTTTTGAGAGTCTGAGAAAGGAAGTTTGTGCCTTTGAAGGAGTTAGTTGTCTAACCTAAACATAAGATTTGCTTCCCAGTGGGGAATAGCACAGTTGAGTAGTCCTAGGAAAGAATCAGTGACCTTCCAGCAAGCAGAGGGACTGTGGAGTACACAGGGGGGTGTATCTCCCCTTTTACACTGATGATGGAGATAGGGGAGGGAAGTAGAGGTTCCGAAAAATTTAGGAAGAGTAGTAGAGTAAGTGGCTCTGATGTTAATCAGAAAATCAACCTGTTTACCTGTGACAGTGACAGTTACCCAAGGCCCAGCCATCTTGATATTATGAAGTGGGGTCTGTTTTGAAGCCAGGGTCCACCATTCAGACTGAAGTAGTCCCAGAAGATCCATGAGAATGAAAGATGCCAGCTCAGGGGGCCACTAGTCCCGAAGGCGAGTGTGGTCTCCTGTGTCAAGGAGAGGGCATTCCTGCTTCCAGTGCCCCACTCTGTTGTGGAGGGGACCTGGTCCTGATGGAGCCTGCTTTCCAGGGGCATGTCTTATTTCAGTGACCCGGTTGGTTGTAGTGGAACCAGGGCTTAGTTCTTGGGAAGAATATGTTCCTGGTGTCTTCTTTTTTTTTTTGAGACAGAGCCTCAAGCTGTCACCCTGGATAGAGTGTCGTAGCATCACAGCTCACAGCAACCTCCAATTCCTGGGCTCAAGTGAGTCTCTTGCCTCCGCCTCCCAAGTAGCTGGGACTACAGGCGCCCGCCACAATGCCTGGCCATTTTTTTTTTGGTTGCAGCCGTCATTGTTGTTTGGCGGGCCCGGGCTGGATTCAAACCTGCCAGCTCAGGCGTACGTGGCTGGCACCTTAGCCCATTGAGCCACAGGCACCGAGCCCCTGGTGTCTTCTTATCTGCCCCTTAATGGTAATTCTATTGTCTCTAGAAAGTTCCTCCTATAGTGATAGCCACCGTTTGGAAAACTTTCTTTTATTCCCGGGTCCACGGTCAGCCCGGTTTCCTCTTTTTTTCTCTCCTCTCATCTCGGTTATTAAGGACCTCGAAGGCCAGGCTTAAAAGTCCTGCTTGTGGAGTTTGAGGCCTCTTTTTATGTTTTGGAATGTATGCCAAGTATCAGGGGCTGACCAAGAGATAAAGGGAAAGGTTTATCCTTCCCTGGTGCCAAAGATCTAAGTTACTAAAGAGGTGACTGGTCTTAGATAATCATGAAAAAAAAAGACTCGATTGTTTTCCATCCTGGTTCTGAGTAGTTTATAATGCCTTCTGACCCAGCAAGCTCCCAAAGAGGGAGCTGGTGTACAGGCACGGAGGGATTTTGGAGCAGTTGGCTGGAGCAAGGCTGTGGCCTGGAAATAGCGGTGGAAAAAAGAGAAAGGAAGAAGGGGAGGGAGAAGTGCAGCAAAGGAGAGCACTGACATGGGGGGCGGGGGGACAGGGACAGCCACAAGAGACATCAGCTGAAAGGAAAGACAGTGAGAGAGATGCAGTGGTGAGAAGTAACACGTGACAGGTGGAGTGAAGATCAGGATGTGTAGCAAGTTCAAAGAAAGCCCGCACATAAGGAACTTCAGACCACTTACCAAGAGTAATAAAAGGTCCAGCTGCAGGAGGGTATTATGGTTCAGAGATCCATTCTTAGGCCAAATCTTCTGATCATCTAATTCATATTGTGGCCAAGCTGTATTGCAATAGGAAACTACATGTTTGTTTTAGGGGTTGGGAAGTCCCCAAATTTTCAAATTCTTTTTTTTTTTTTTGAGACAGAGTTTTTCTTTGTTGCCTTGGGTAGAGTGCGATGGAGTCATAGCTCACAGCAACCTCAAACTCTTGGGCTCAAGTGATTCTCTTGCTATAGCCTCCTGAGTAGCTGGGACTACTGGCACCTGCCACAAGGCCTGGCTATTTTTAGAGATGAGGTCTCGCTCTGGCTCAGGCTAGTCTCGAACCTGTGAGTTCAGGCAATCCACCCACCTCAGCCTGCCAAATGCTGGAATTACAGGTGTGAGCCACCACGAACAGCACAAAATTTTCAAATTCTTAAGAAGATATCCCAATGGGGAATTTTCATGTGGGGCTCACTGGACGTTGTCCATGACGATATCTAGGAGAAAGAAAAGGAAAGGACTTTTGGAGATTGTCGTATATCAAAATGCTGAGAAGCTGAAAGGGGTAGACTGACTACCTTTGGGGTGTTCTTTTTTCCTCAAACATTTTCCAAATTTTATTCAGACTATAAACCTTTGGATTGAAACATTTTAGTGAACCCCAAATAGAACAAACATAAACTTCTAAACTATATGAAACCAAGAACTAAATTATTCAGGAATAAATAAACATGTGGTGAAAACAAAGAGTGAAGCCAAGAATAACCAAAATTCAGGATAGCAGCTACCTCTTGTGTAGCAAGGTAGAGTCCTTGGGCTTCCTCACCTGCAGTTCCACCAGGAGGCACAACGTTTTCCTTCTATAGCCATAACTGGAGCTCAGCTGTGCACAATGATGTCATGTTCATATGACTATGGTAGGAGGACTGTGTAACTACTGTTCCCCTGGGGTATCTCAGTGGACGGGACCTTCTGCGTGTGCAGACCTCCTATGGGGCTTGTTGGACACCGTGAGCTGAATAAAGCACGCGATACCTGCCCTCAGAATCTAAGCTCCTCTCTGGCCTGTCCATATCAGACTCCTTACATTACACCTCTGGAGAGAAAAATGGACGACTAACCCAAGGGCTTTAAATGTATTGAAAAATTCTTTTCTCAAGCGACTTAAGATATAAAGAAGTATTTGTTTTAATTATTCTTTGAATACATTCGAAGTACTTTTTACTTCATGAATGATACTACAATAAACAGAAAATAAATTCATTCATTCTTCTTCTGCGTTACTTGTAATAACACAAGCCAGAAACCTGGCCCTCATCAACCACATTCAATTATCACTTTCTACCCTGGCTCAAGCCACCTTGACCCACCTCACTCACTCAGATCCTGTTCTCTCCCTTGAATCCCTGCTCTAACTCAGTTTCCACACTGCAGCAGAAGAAGACACCTTAAAATGGAATCAATCTTGTTTCTCTTCAACTTGAGGATCTCAAGCAACCTAGCTCGAGTAATCCTCCTGCCTCAGCCTCCCAAGTAGCTGGGAGTACAGGCCTCTGCCACAATCCCCAGCTAATTCTTCTATTTTTAGTAGAGACAGGTCTCAATTTTGCTTAGGCTGGTGCCAAACTCTTGAGCTCAAGCCATCCTCCTGCCACAGCCTTCCGAAGTGCTAAGATTACAGGCTTGAGCCACTGAGCCAGCCACTCATTTAAATCTTTAATGCACTGGCAGGCTGGGCAGTGGTAATACATGCGGCTGGGGAGGCTGTGACCAGAGCACTGGGGACGAGGGCCCAGAACACTCAGCAGACAGCTCGTCAGACCCCGAAGACACTCCAGCTTCTGCTCTTCAGGATGCGCCTGGCTCTGCTCCCTCTGACACATGCCGGTCAGGGGGAAATTAGAAACAGCCCAGTAGATCTCCTCTTCTGCCTCCAGTGCCACCTCAAGTCACCTCAATCCTGACAAGGCCTGGGCTCCAAGCATTTCCTGGAAGGGGGCTGAAGGGTCATTGTGGCCTAAACTTCTTGCCCCTGTTTTTTTAGAATCATGTCCTCTCCCTTCACGTGGGACTTGGGTGGAGGGCACCTGGATATTCATACGAGGTCACTAGTGACACAGACCAAGGTGGTCAGCAGGACCGGCTCAGGGTGTGAGGGCAGAGGTAGGCACTGCCAAGGCCGTGGGGCTTCCCCAGTGGCCGAGAATGAGCCTAAGTCTGCAGGGGTCTGGCTCCTCTCCTCGGAAGCACTGAGCATTCAGAACTTTTTGCTCAGCAGCAGAAGCAGGGTACTTGTACACACCGCTGAATCATTAGTGTCCAGCACAGGACATAAACATGTCCAAGAAATAGGAGGAGTGGCTAACCCCATTGAGTCCTTCAGGTCGACTCTCAGCCACCTCCTTGAGAAGTCTGTGCTCCCTGACACATACTGTAGCTGTCTCCCTGCTCCTCACTATGGGCCCCACATCCTTGGTGCTCTCTGCATTGTGGGCTCAAGAAACACTTGTTGAATGAATGGAAACTTGCAGGCTGACTCTCCTCTGAGCAGCTGCCAGATATGGTGTTCTCTGCCTGGAATCTTCTTCCCTCTTCATTCATCTGCTCAGTTTATTTCAACATTTGAGGGCTTACTAGATGTTACTTTCTTACTATGGTCAAGGATTACCTCCACCACAAAGCCTTTCTGACTCTCCTCTTTGGCAACTTCTCTTTCCCATGGCCAATGCCCTTAGGGGGATCTCTCAGCCCCTAGACCAACAGAGTCCCTTGAGCATAGAAACCAGACCTGGTTCATGTCCCTGTGGCCACCAGTTGGACGTGTGTGGCACAGAGTGCATTCAGGAAACACCTACAGAAGGCCCCATTTCTTAGGGAGAGAGACCACCTCTGAAGCAGACATATCTGCACTTTATACTTTGGCCAAGTTCTATTCTCACTATTAGTTTGCTGGTCAGTATAATGACCTGCTGAGTCCAGAAATGAGGTTCTAAGCATCTGAGTTATCAAGGTGGTTATTATCTACTCCATCCCACAGGAGAGCAGGGCAGGATAGGCTCCTTACTATCTGGTGCTTGGTTGTTGTCTAGGTAACTGGGTAGGGGGGAAGGAGGGGTTTCATCCTCATCTGTGCTAGTCCAAGTTCTTCCTCAAGTCACCTAGAAAAGAGAGCCTAAGATCAAGAACTAAATACGGTGTTTTACATGAGCAGTGCAAGTTGAAGGCGTTGGGATTTAGAAAAGGGAAGTGAGGCAGGGGGAACGGGCGATAACACATCAGCAGGCTGGGCACAGCTTCATGAGAAGCCTGGATGAGACACACCAGGTGTGACCACTGGCTACTTGGGACGTCTCCCCCAGGCTGCATGGATTTAAACAAAGGGTGCCTTGCTGTAATTGATAGGAGGGAAAAGGAGAGTTTATCTGCTTGGCCCTCTCCTGTCTCCCATTTCCCATTAGTCTAATTTTAGAAAGACCCTTGAGCATTAGCTCCACCCCCACTTCTAGGTTGCTATAGGCAACTTGTGATGCCAGATCCCAGGCCCCATGGTAGGCCATTCCATCCAGATATAGAAGTGGTGGGAAGAGACAGAAACTCTGGACGTGTGGCCAGAGAGGGCCACAGAGCATCTGATGTGATGCATATGCCATGGCCAATACAGTCTGATACTGGTTTTCCCATTTTCCCCCAGAGAAAACAGGCCTAGTGATCCTTCCCCAAGGTCACATGGCTAGTAAGTGGTAAGTTCAGGATATGTACATAGTCTGGATCTGGAAGCGGTGGAAGACTCAGATAAAGAACTTAGATTTTATGTAGTAGGCAAAGGAGCAACTAAAGGGTTTTAAGCCTCATCTCTGCTGTGCTCCAACCTCCCATCTGCTACAGTCCGGCAGAAGTAGGTGGCCTCAGAGAGATCAGGGCCTTTAAGACAGTTTTTGAGGATTTTGAGGAATCTTGAACTGCGTCCAGACTTTCATTTGGGCTTCAACACTGCCTCCACCTACCAAAGAGAAAAGCTGGTCAGAGGTAGGCAGAAACCGGGGGAGAACCATCCATCCTCCCATCATTGGTCTGTGGGGTCCGAGGGCCCTGGCATCTGCTAATGAGTCTTTAGATGTTGCCTGAGAAGGTAAATTTTCATGAATTGTCCACCACACTGAGTACATCTATGGCCAATACCTGGTGTGTTTCTGCATGTCACTGGAGCTCATCAGAATGGAAGAAAGACCCTCATTAGCCTTCTCATCTGCATTTGTAGGACCTCTCACCTGTGTGTTTGTGCTGGTGACTCATGAGGTGGGAGTGCTTGGTAAAAGCTTTTCTACAGTTCTCATACTGGCAGAGTAAGGCCTTGAAGCTGAAGACCTGCCTCTGTGAGCCCCTTCCTGAGCCCTGGAGTTTGGCTCTGCTCTCTGTGGAGCAGGAAGTGGCTGCTAAGGCTGCATGGGGGGCCCACCAGGGAGTCTGGCGGACTCACGATAGAGTCCTGGGATTCTGATGCTAGCAATGATTGGGACATAGCTGGGGACATCCTGACATCATGGGAATCTCTGAGGGCAATATCTGAACCAGAGAGGGGAGTGAGCAGTCTGGCCTCAGTGGAAGGCATGCTTGGGGAAAATAACATCTCAGGTGTTAAAGAGGCGCTGTTGGAAGGTACTGTTGAGGGTAGAGGAGAAGGCATGTTGGGGGCCCCAATATGGGACATCATAGGAATTTCATGGAAAGCTCAGGCTGAACATCTTTAGATGCCCAGTGGAGGACATGGCCACCCTTGTAATATTGGGCTCTCCAAAGGCCATCATCTGGGGCCTCTTGAAAAGCATTATCCTTTGCTGAGAGGGAGAGACTCTATGACAGTAAATTACCTGGACAGGAGTGGGAGTCCCTTGGAGGCAGGAGCTCACATCAGGCTCAGGCAGTGACATCATGAACTGTAGCCCTACTTCATTCAGATTCTGCCTGTTGCCTCTGCAGATGTTGAGGAGGTCCCTGATATCTCTCTTCCCTGAGGACAGTGTTGAGTGCCTGGTTCCAAGAGGTGTGCACTCCACTGGACATTAACTTCCCATTACCCTGGGTCCCAGCTACTGGGAAGCTGAGGCTGGAGGATAGCTGGAGTCCATGAGTTTGAGGTTGTGGTGAGCTATGTTGATGCTACCACACTCCTGCCTGGACAATGGAGTGAGACCCTGGGTTGGGTGGGAGCAGCCCTGGCCACTGGCTCAGCTCTTCAGCCTCCTGCTCTATCTTAGTCTGAGGCAGTCTGCACATCATCAGTACAGGGTACAAGGCAAATTAGACAAGAAGGGAGACAGGCTTCTGAAGCATGGCAGGCAGGTGTCTCTGCACTGCCTGACCCTTGGGGTACTGATCAAACAGAGAGCACCTCTGAGTCTGAGTCAGACTGAGACCTAGAGGGCTTCCCCAAAGCCAGGCTTCTCTGGGTCTAGGCAAAGACTAAGAGGGAGTGGTTAGGAGACCTCCCTCCAAGGCACCTTACAAGAGTGGCAGACCTGGCATGGGGGGTTCCATGATCATGAACATGCCACTCCTTCTTGAGTATATGACCATCTCCAAATCCCTAGACACTTACCAAGTTCTGAATGATATTGGGGGTATCAAGAAGGATGTACTGGTATACATATCTGAAATGTGTTAAAGAATTTAGTTTTCAGAACTCTGAATCTTATCTCTGCTACTTGAAAAACACTATACAAAATAAATAAAATCTTCAGTTAAATGTAAATATTACAGTCAGATAGAATAAAATAAACCTGAAAAATCAATGTAAAAACAAGTAATAAAGCTTAAAACATTCTATCTTTCTCAAACAAGCCATTCCTCGCTCTAAACCAGCGGTTCTCAACCTGTGGGTCACGACCCCTTTGTAACAATAAAAATATATCACGGCATGAGGAAGGTTGAGAACCACTGCTCTAAACATTTTGAGCTGAAAAATAGGAAAACCTGACATGGCACTGTGGTGACAGTGCTGATAAAGAAGCTAGACTTTCAAATTAGCTTTAGGCCAGAAATGAGTAGTAACTAAAGAATTTAAGAATCCTTTCTTTACTAAAACTTTGAATGAATATTTAGTGGGCTTTAATATTATTCATCAAAAATTGCAAGAGAATCAATTAATTGATTAAACAAATTAATGCTTGTAATTAAGGCATGCTCTTTGTTAAAAATGTTTCATGAATGCAAGGTATACGAAATGGGTGTGTATCTTCTCCCTGATTTTCCATGATGTGAAATAAAGATGCAAAGAAGGCATCTTTAAGACGTTTGGATGGCTTTGCAACTTCCAAAGTAAGTATTACTCTCAGCCACTAGTTCAGACTGTAAACCCACCCTCCTACTAAGTTAGTTATAATGGAAATGCATACTATCATCACGCTGGGCTTTTTTTTTTTTTTTTTTTTTTTGAGTCTCACTATGTCCCTCTCGGTAGAGTGCCACGGGGTCACAGCTCACAGCTACCTCCAACTCTTTGGGCTTAAGCAATTCTCTTGCCTCAGCCTCCCAGGAGCTGGGACTACAGGCTCCTGCCACAATGCCCAGCTATTTTTTTTCGTTGCAGTTGTCATTGTTTAGCAGACCCTGGCCAGGTTTGAACCCACCAGCCCCTGATGAATTTGGCTGATGCCCTAGCTACAGTGCTGAGCCTTCATCACCCTGGATTTTGATAACCTCAGAAAACCCAGCAAATTATGTGCACTCACAGTTATTTCTTACCATCAGGATAAAATATTAAGACGTCCTATTTCTCTTTGGAAACATTTTGAGCCCTCACTAATTTACTGCTGACTGAGTGTTCGCCTGCACAGGATCACACAGGATCACTCAGAGGGCTGACGGTCTGCAGAGGGTGCAGAGAGGAGGTCTGAGGGGAGTCTTGCTCTTATACACAAGCAAAGTGTTGGAGGGGGGAGCCCTGAGCACTTTCAGTCCTGGTGAGGACAGGAAACACGATCAGCGGAGACAGAGACTGAACGTAAACCCACACCAACTCCTTACTCTTTAAAACGCAGGCCTGGGTGTCGGGCAGAACTGAGACCCCATCTACTGCCTGGAACCTTCTAGGTGGGGGTTGGCAGGGGAAAAGGATGGATGGGAGGGAAGGCTGAAGAGGGGAGAAGTGAGGCTGGGAGGAATACCCAGGACTCTTCAATTGAAGTGGTTTTCATTTTTTAAGGTGGGTGGTGGGATTTTTTTTGTAAGTTTGAACTATTTCGTAATTTTCTTCTTTTAAGACACAGGCATGGTCTCCTTCTGTTGCCTAGGCTAGAGTGCAGTGATGTCATCCTAGCTCACTGCAACCTCCAATTCCCATGCTCAATTAATCCTTTCCATAGGGTTTTCCAAAGTGCTGGGGCTACAGATATGAGCCACCGCGCTGACCCATAATAAAAACGTAAGGAATTATTCTTATCCTCATTCCCCCAAGGATAATGAAGCCTGGACATTCCTCTATAACTGGAGGAGTCCGTAGTTCCCAGGGTTGCTCCCTTTCCCCTGAGGTGGCAGCTGCTTCTGGGGTGACCTTGCTCCGTGTCTAGGAATTGGCAGGACCTCAGGTCTCACCTTGCTTTCCTGGAGGGAAAGTTCAAAGTGCTCCAGCCAGAATGTTTGACAGACACTGCAGCTTGTTTTTGAGACAGTCTCACTCCGTCACCAGGCTAGAGGGCTGTGAGCGTTAGCCTAGTCGCAGCAACCTCAATCTCCTGAGGTTAAGTGATCCTCCTGCCTCAGCCTTCCAAGTGGCTGGGACTACAGGTGCCAGCCACAACACCCTGCTAATTTTTTCTAGTTTTTAGAGAAGAGGTCCAGCTCTTACTCAGGCTGATCTCGAGTACTTGAGCTCAAGGGATCCGCCCTCCTGGCCTCCCACAGACCCAGGATTCTACAGAGCTATTGTGTCCCGCCTGTTTGTTTTTGCAAATGAGCTTTCTGGAGCCTCTGGAGCTAACAGAGCCAGGTTAGGTTTCTCTCCTCCTCCGGGCAGGTGTGAGGGTACTAAACCAGACAAGCTAGTGGGCTAGACCGCCAGCGTCCCCTGGGGACAGATTCGGGTCTAGTCCTCGTCCGTCCTGGAAATGTGAGCTTGGGCACCGGTCTCCGCAGCCCGCCAGCGGAGCTCCGCAGCCTCCCGGCCTGCAGTGAGGAGGTGGACTCGGCCGCAGATTCTGCGTCTTCCACCCGCCCCAGGCCGAGCTAAGAAAGAAGCAGGGGACAAAGTCAGTGTGGCCGGAGTCTCAGGTCCCCACGCCAGGGCGTTCGGTTGAGGAACTGTCTTGTCCTCTGTTGGTGAGGCGCAGAGATCACATCTTGAACAGAGATGACCGGTCCACCAAGGCTGTGGTCTGTTTTTCTTATATGTTTATTGTTTTGAAAATAGCAGTAATCGACACGCACCTCAATGCCCGTGCTTCACGTGTAGGATAAGATGCACTTAATACACCACAGGGAAACTTTTTTTTTTTTTTTTTGGCCTGGCCGGGTTTGAACCCACCACCTTCCGGTGTATGGGGCCGGTGCCCTACTCCTTTGAGCCACAGGCGCCGCCCCCACAGGGAAACTCTTGAAACCATCACCACAATTAAGACAAGGAATGGATCAAGGCTGACGAGGGGGAGGAGAGCGAGGCACTGCTATCTAGAGCTAAGTTATATGGGGCACCAAAAACACCTTCAAGTAATCAAAATAAACATTTAAAAAATTGAAATTAATCCAAAAATGCATGATGAATAAAATATAAAAATTTTGCAAGAAGACAGGATCCAAGCCTGCAGTAGAACCATCCTGCATCCCTCTCCCCTGTGCCAGTCCTCCGCCCACCTCTCAGGAGTCCTCCCCTTTCCACCTTGCTCCCTTCCTGTGTGCTAAGTAGGTGACTATAGGTTATCTGCTTCTGGGTTCTCTTCTGTTCCTTTGGTCTGATGGTCTGTTCTGATGCCCACCACATTGCTGTCATGTTACGCTGTTCTTCAAGCTTGTTGGGCCAGGCTTACCTTACTGCACTGACAGGCCTCGGGCACAACAAGGAATAGAAATGAAAATAGTTAACTTACCTCCTTCCAGAACTCCAGGCAGACTTATTGATATTTTTTTCATTGGCTGTGGTTTATAAAAGTTTTTATTTTGTAAACAGTCTTTATCAGGTGAAAGATATTTCCTTCTATTTCCAATTTGCCGAGAGATCTTTTTTAAAATCATGAGTGGTGTTTGAATTTTTTGTCCCACTTTAGAGCACGAGATGCTGTGGCAGATGTCATAATATTCAACAGGTCGGGGCTGCAGAAGAAGAGCAGAGTTCCCTGCCCCACTGGTGCTAGGCTTGGCAAGGTAACTCATTTTGACCAGTGAAGTAAGAACAGAGGCAACGTGTATTACTTCTGAGCATAATTTTCAGGAGTCAAATTCTTTTCACGTATCTACTGAAATGGTCATATGCTGTTCTCTTTTTCTATTAATGTAGTGAAGAAGCTGATTGATTTTCACATGTTAATCATTCTTGGATACCCGGAGTAAACCTCTGTTTTGATATATTGCTGTATCCATTTTACTTATATTTTATTAAGAGTTTTAAAACTTACGTTTATGGCAGAGGTTGGTCTATAGTTTTCCCTTCTCTCTCTTTTTTTTAGTTTTCGCTTCTCTTAATATTTTTATCAGGTTTTGAAGTCAGGTCAACTAGTGTCATAGAAGAGCTAGGAAGAGTTCTCTTTTTTATTTTCTGGAAGAGTTTTCATAAGATTGGTGTTATTTTTTGTTTGGGGTTTTAAATTGCACTTTGTTGCTATATTCACAGATCCTGGCAGTCTGGCATACAGACAGGGTACAGGGGGAAGCCTCGTTTCTGCTCCATTCGCCTTCATTTGCCCTGGCTTGAAGGCTGGGGTTGGAACCTTATGAAGGCTGTCTTACTCACGTGACTGCTGTGATGTGGGAAGACATCTCTCCCCTCCCCTATGCCTCTCCCCTCTCCATGTTGTCTCTCCGGGATGGTAGTTTCAGGGCAGCCAGACTTCTAACACAGGGGCTCAGGACCTAAGAAAGAGGGCCACGTGGAAGTTGTATTATCTTTTCAAATATACCCTGGCAAGTCACACGGCATCATTTACGCTGTATTCTGTTGGTTAGGGTCAAGTTGTCAAGGTTGGAACATGTTCAAGAGAAGGGGGATTAGAAGTGGCTTTTTATGAGAGGGGTGTCACAGAATGTGCCAACAAATGTTTTACAAAAAGTATGATTGCATTCATATTTACTGTAGTTTAACAACATGCAAAACCAATCTCCTGTTGTATGTTCAAAAACATGGTAAACCTCTAAAGAATAGCAAGGAAATGTTAGATATAAAATTTGATAGGCGTGACCCTCTGAGAGGAGAAGGAACAGAATAGGATTATGGAGTAGCTCTCAAAGGCCTTTGATATCATGGGTAACAGTCTTTAACAGGGAAAGGGGGTACACAGGGGTTTATACATTTTTTGTTACATTATGTATTCTATATATGTTATCTTGTAGCTACTTAGTAGTTAATAAAAACTTAATTTAAAAGTTGTGTGAATTTTTCATCTGCCCACTTTGGGGGGCCATTTGAGAGATGCATGTTTGATTCTGAGCGGATCTGCCGTGCCTTGCCTCTTGCACACTTTCCTATGGGAACTTCTTAATATCTATATCTATATCTATATCTATATGTATGTATACATATTATTATTATTATTATTTTTGCTTACCTTTTGGAGGGTATCTTGGTGCTCTGGGAAAATCCCTACCCTTCCATTTTCTAAGTCAGTGTCTGAAAAGGAATTTCTTTTTTTCTCTTTCTCTCTCCCTCTCTCTCTCTCCTCTCTCCCTGCCCTTTCTTTTGGTAGAGTCTCACTCAGTTACCCAGGGTGGAGAGCCATGACGTTAGCCGAGCTCACAGCAACCTCAAACTCCTGGGTTCCAGCTATCCTCCTGCCTCAGCCTCCCGAGTAGCTGAGAGCACAGAACCTGTCATAACACCAGGCTAGGTCTCATTCTTGCTCAAGCTGGCCTGGAACACTTGAGTTCAAGCGATCCTCCTTTCTCTGCCTAGGATCACAGGCGTGAGCTGAGTTGCCTAAAGAAGTGAAACTGTTTTTGTAGAGCTGGCGTGAGGATCATAGGATATGAAGAAAAGCACAGGTATGTGCTTTCACTGTATGTGCTCATCCAGTGAAAATATTCTTCCTCTCTTTCTAGGTGCCTTAAGATTCTAGAATGACTTCCGACAGAAGGCAGTTAAAGGAGCCCAGAGAGAGGTGGGGTGGGGGTGGGGGAGCTCAGGACAATGCAATTCAGACTTGCAGACTCCCCAGTGAGTAAGTCATTTTGGCCACTGTGCATTTCAAAAGCTGTGCGGTCTGGGAGACAAATCTCAGCTGTGGCAAGCTGAGAAACGTGTATTTATCATAATGAGCATAATAAGGAGTCCCGAGGAAAGCAAAGTGACAGGAGGGCTGCGTCCCTCTAGAGGAGCCATCTGAGCGTCTGAACTAAATAAAGTAGTGGTCCCGGGTGGCTTCAAAGTGCTCCTCACCCCGCCAGGGGTAGGCGTCGGAATCTGTCTCCTTGCACCTTCTCTCCAGGGCATTGACAGCTGCTTTCGCCGGGTTTCTGGTGGCAACTGCGCTTTTAAGCAAGGAGACTGCAGTGCCGCTCGGGAATGCGAATAAAACTGAAAAGGTTGAGCTACTCCTCTAAAAGCCCGGCATGTCTTCAATTTCAGTGAGTCAAAATTGACGAGAATCGTGCACAGGCTCGGAGTCAAAATTCACGAGAATCGTGCACAGACTTGGTGTCAAAATTCATACGAACAGTGCACAGGCTCCGGAGTCCAAAATCACGCGCTGTCACGTCAGGAGCGTCGATGCAGGCGCGTGGGCGGGGAGGCGGAGTCAGGAGGTCTGAACAACGTAAAAAGGTTTTCGTCCGCGAAGTTGCCGGAGACGCGCCGGAGCCTGGACCTGCCGTGTTCTTTTCTTGTTTTGTTTAAACGGCCTTTATTCTTTTTGTCAGAACGTAGAGATAGGTAAAAACAAAAGGAGCTGATCCCTCGCGGTCACTCAGAGGTACTCGACGTGGGGCTTTTAAGGTCCTGTCGCGTAAAGAAAACAAAAGGACGAAGATCCCCAGCGGCGGTGCCATAGGCCCAGACAGACCGCACAGTGGAACAACCCGCCCTGCAAGGGCGGGGACTGCCAGCTGCGGCGCAGCTGCGAGGAATCCTGCTTCCTGTAAGTGCGTCCGGGTTCCGCTGCATTGGCACATGCTCTAACTTCAATTTCTTGCTTCTCAGAGGTGTAGTATCCCGGCTCCGGCTCCGGGAAGAGATGGATCGCTGCCAGCAGATGAGCCCACCAGTTCCTTGGTGGTTTCTTGTGCCCGTAGCAACGTCTATCAAAACTAGATGCTGTTGAGGACTTGGGAGTGGCGCATTTGGGAGCTTGGGGTCCGGGCAGGTCTTCCTGGTTGGAGAGAACTTTCGAGAGCTACAGGAAAAGCCCGCCGGGATCTGCGGTGTTGGAAGAGGGGCCAGATAGGCAGGAAGGGCAGAGCGCCGTGTGGACAAGCCAGGCTTGTGCCGGCGTGCGGGGCTCCTCGGGAGCGCCCCAAGCAGCTGGAGTCACCATCGCGAGTGGAGCCGAGGAACAGGTTCTTTAGGTGAAATCCGACCAGGCACTGATGAACTGCGCTGCTAGATCCGGAAAGAGAAAGAAGCCCCTTAGCGCCCTGCTGAAGTTTATGATCCAGAAGAGGAGAACGGGGAGAACAACGCTTTCCAAACTAAATGCAAAGGGACTTCTGGGTAGGGCAAAGAATACTATGGGAGTTTTTGCCACCCCGGTAGTAGCTCTTATCACTCCTATCCCAACTTCCTGTGCAGTTCCTACCAACCTGCTGTTCTGGCATAACTGTAAGGAGATCCAGATGCTGCCCCCTTTCCCGTTAAAGACAGCTAACAACCCAGCCCAAATCCCTAGTTCAGGTCTGATAAAGTTTTCCCCACAGTCAAAAATACAAAAGGATTTCTGGGGAAACATCTAACCTGTAAACCTAGACCAACGTTTAAGGGAAGTCAGTGAGTTTTAGGTCCTAAAGATTTAATTGATAAGCTCCAGTCCCTAGCTTATTTGTTAAGGATTGTGTTTTGGATGTACGCTGAAGGTAGCGGTTTTGAATCACAGAAAGTTTTACGTAGACAGCTATAAGTGTTGGACTAGCTGGTCAGGATCCCAGGCTAGTCCACAAGTGTTAAGTCCTCTAAGGTGGCTCAACTGCAGCTGCCAGGGGTCCCAAGTTTCTGGTTGGTATGGGCATCCTCCTTAAGCACTTTGGGGATGAGATGTGATTCCTGTCCCCTTTGCATATGGTTGGTGAACCAAAAGGGCTCATCTACAGCAGCTCTTGGTGCAGACGGTGCTGGACCAGGAGCTGCGAGGAAAGGTGACAGGATGTCAGTTCCAGAGGCTGCAAGAAGAATTGGGGAGGGGAGGCTGTTCGGCAAGGCATTACGGGATGAAAAAGTTGTGTGGCTGGACAGAAGTAGAAGTGATTCTCTTGCAGCCTTTGGGGCAGGAAGGGAGAATCTATTCTGTCAAATCAACCGGCAAAGTGCACTCACATTTGAAATAGCCCCACATATAAGAAATATGAAGAAAACTAATTGTGCTATAGAACTATGAAGAAAGCCTACTATGGCAGGAAAATACATCTCCTTTGTGTGTGTGTGTGTAACTATGCCACACTGAGACTATTACTATGTTTTCCATTTAAATTTAACTGATTAGGGTTACCTGGCATCATTGTTGTTTTATGCCAATACATGGTGTTTTGATAACTCTGGACTTGTAATATAACCTGAAGTCTAGTAGAGTGATAACTGTTTTTATTATGAAGAAAAAATCCTTGGCTATATGGGCTTTTTTCTGGTTCCATACAAACTGAAGAACTATTTTTTCCAGTTCCTCAAAATATAATGTTAGTATTTTAATGGAGATTGCATTAAATCTATAGATTGCTTTGGGTATTACAGACATTTTAACATTGTTGATTCTTCCCAGCCAAGAGCGTGATATGCTCTTCCATTTGTTAATGTCTTCTGCTATTTCTTTTCTTAGGGTTTCATAATTCTCTTTGTAGAGATCCTTCACCTCTTTTTTTAGGTCTATTCCTAGGTATTTCATTTTCTTTGAAGCTACTGTGAAGGGAATTGTGTCCTTGATTTGCTTCTTAACTTGGCTGTTATTTATGTGTACAAAAGCTACTGATTTGTGGACATTCATTTTGCACCCTGAGATGTTAGTGTATTTCTTGATCACTTTCAGGAGTCTTGTGGTTGAGTCTCTGGGGTTCTCTAAGTATAAGATCATATCATCAGCAAAGAGTGAGAGTTAAACCTCCTCTGCCCCAATTTGGATTCCCCTAATATCCTTCTCTTGCCTAATTTCATTGGCTAGAACTTCTAGCATTATGTTGAATAGTAGTAGCAATAGAGGACATCCTTGTTTGGTTCCAGTTCTAAGTGAGAAAACTTTCAGTTTTCCTCCATTCAGTATGGTATTAGCTATGAGTTTGTCATAGATGGCTTTAATCAGATTAAGAAATGTACCACCTATGCCTAGTTTCTTAAGTGTTTTGTTAGGAAAGAATGCTGAATTTTGTCAAATGGTTTTTCTGCATCTATTGAGAGGATCATATGGTCTTTGTTTTTGTTTCTATTGATATGGTGAATTACATTTATGGATTGGTGTGTGTTAAACCAACCTTGCATCCCTAGGATGAAGCCTACTTGATTGTCATGTATAATTTTTTTTAAATAATTTTATTAAATCATAATTGTGTACATTGGTGCAATCATAGGGCAGAATGTGCTTCATATACAATCAGAAACATTTTGATC
>CAUYRH010052090.1:0-47048 GCA_963574655.1 Perodicticus potto | reverse complement strand
CTAATGCCGCGACCCTTTAATACAGTTCCTCATGTTGTGGTGACCCCCAACCATGAAGCAGCAACAAAAATAATTGTATGGTTGGGGGTCACCACAACATGAGGAACTGTATTAAACAGTCACGGCATTAGGAAGGTTGAGAACCACTGCTTTAGAGGGAAATGTTTCCAGCAGAGGGAAATTTGTCAGCAAAGCCAGGGAGATGGGGACACCGCAATGCATTGGAGAAGTGTGGGTAGTTTGGGAGCAGATGACAACCACTGACCTGATCCGAGTCACTGACTCCAATGAGAGAGTTGGCCTGTGTGACCTCAAAGGTCCTCTCCAGTGCCTGCACCTCCAGGGAAAATGGTAACAGCTGAGTCCCGGAGTGTCAGCAGCCGAGATGTGAGAAGAAGTCGTGGTTAGCCCCGGAGCAAAGAGCATGAGGACTGATGTAAACCCTCTTCCCTCACTGGCTGTGTGACCTCAGGCGAGTTACTTGTCTGAGCTTCCCTTTCCTTATTTGAAAGTGGGTCGTATTGATGTTTTCTTTGCAGTGGATAGTAAGGATGTCTGAGGATTCATGAGATACTACATGGAAGTCTCTGGCAGAGAACCTGATGACAGGTGCTTAATGAATGGGCACCACTAAAATGTTAATGTTCGGTCTTTACTCCAAAACAGTTCCAGCTCTTGTTGCTGGACCACTGTCATCACTGTCACAAACCTTTTTAGTCCTAATCTCCAAAGGAAGCTAAAGCACAGCTAATAAGTGGTGCAGTTAGAGGGAGGCCCCATGGAGCAGCCATGGATGACATCAGGGCTCCAGACCATCTCGGAAGGACATGCAGAGGGAGGGTGGTGGAGCACAGCTTCCCTCCATCAGGGCAAAGGAAGCCAGAAGGCTGATGACCTTGGCTGGGTTTGCCTGACACAGAGACAAGAATGAAATTCAGGAGGCTGCCTTGATGAGAAGAAAGAAATCAAGTCACAGATGGGGCAGTCATGGAGGTCTGCTGTCGGTGGCCACATGGTGCGAAGTCACGCACATTTGCTCAGCAAGCCATCTGCTTGAATAGTAACTAATGCGTTCATGAGATGCACAATTCTGCTTCTTTAAACAGAATTTACTGTTCGAAAACATATGCACTACATTCTGTTTGTAAAAATGTATAGATCTATACATGTTTTCTGTACAAATGCCATATTTTAATTAGAAATTATATGTGGCTATACACATACAACATATTAATCATAATGTAATTCCACTTTGGTCTTCCTCACCTTCATTCAGTATTCTCAGTGAATGATTTTTAGGCTCTTTGACCTCACCCCTGACAGATATTACCATGTTCCCCAATTTTATGCTTGAGAATGATTTGAATAAGGATAGGGGATAAGACAAGAGTCAAATATTTTGGCAAAAATAGTTTTCTACTAACTAATAGCACAAAACAACAAGCAACAATTTTATAAAATTATTTCTTGGCCATAAGAGGCCAGAGGAAACCATAGTCAATAAGTCTGCAGAATGAAAAGAAACATGGAAATGCAGGGAGGAATGAAGAATATAAAAAAGAATGAATGTTAAGTGTCAAACCAACAGTTATAATTTCTATGGAATTTAAATACAGAAAAATAGATGACAATACAAAATGAGGAAGGGAATAAATGAATCTAAAGTTTCCTCATGTTTTAGAAGTCTTGGGCAGTGGGTAAAAGTAATAATTTGTCTTAGAAATAAGATTGCATGTTGCTTAATCTCTAGGATAACAATTAAAGGAAAAGAATATACAACAAAAGAATGTGTGGCTAACAACTTTCAGGTGTAAAATAGAAGGATAGAAAACATTTTATTAATCTAAAATAAGAACAAGAAAGAAGAAAAACAGAATATAAACAGATGGGTCAAGCAGAAAACAAATAGTAATAAGCCCAACTTTATCAGTAACTGTTTAACACTTAAATGGACTAAATAATCCAAACAAAAGACTGAGCTTGTCATACTAGATAAAGAAATAAAACCCAACCACATGGGCTCGGCACCTGTGGCTCAACGGGCTAAGGCGCCAGCCATGTACACCTGAGCTGGCGGGTTCGAATCCAGCCCAGGCCCGCCAAACAACAATGACGGCTGCAACCAAAAAATGGCCGGGCGTTGTGGCAGGCGCCTGTAGTCCCAGCTACTTGGGAGGCTGAGGCAGGAGAATCACTTGAGCCCAGGAGTAGGAGGTTGCTGTGAGCTGTGATGCCACAGCACTCTACCCAGGGGGACAGCTTGAGGCTCTGTCTCAAAAAAAAAAAAGATAAAAATAAAAAAATTAAAAAAAAAAAAACCAACCACATGTAACTTTCAAGAGAGAATTTAAAAACAACGAGACAGATGGTTAAAGTAAAGGGATGGAGAAATATAGTCTGTAAAATTCTAACAGCTAAGCCTGGTGGCTCACACCACTTTGGGAAGCCAAGGTGGTTGGATCACTTGAAGCTAGGAGTTCAAGATCAGTCTGGGCAACATAGTGAGACCTCATCTCTAAAGAAAACAATAAGAAAATTTAGCCAGGTGTGGTAGCATACATTTGTAGCTATAGTCCTAGCTACTCAGGAGACTGAAGCAGGATTGCTTATACCCAGGAGTTTACCGGTGAGCTCTGATCGATTGTGCTACTGCACTCCAGCCTGGGTGACAGAGTGAGAGATTGTCTCTAAAACAAAACTTAACCAAGAGAAAGCAAGTGTCTCTTTCTCTATCAAAGAAAACAGAGTATCCTTCCCAACTCTTATGTGGCCAATACAATCTTGATAGGAAAACTGGACTACGATATTATAAGAAGGAAAAATTACAGAGAAGTCTCATTCATTGTGGTATAATAATAAATGTTTGGTCTTTGTTCCTAGATCCTGGCACTCCAGCCTGGGTGACAGAAGGAGACTCTAAAACCATCTCTTAAGAAAAAAACAAGAAAACAGAAGGAAGCTGGCAAACAAGTGCTATTTAACAATTAATTATGGTGTAAGGTGCCCTTCTAGGTACTAGGGGGGTAAATATGACCTGGAGTCCTGGAACATAAAGTACCTCATCAAAACTCACACTGCTGGCCTCACGCCTATAAACTTAGCACTCTGGGAGGCCAAGGTGGGAGGATCATTTGTGGTCAGGAGTTTGAGGTTGATGAGAGCTAGGCTGATGCCATGGGTCAGAGAGTAAGGCTTGTCTCAAAAAAAAAAAAAAAAAAAAGAAAGAAAGAAAGAAAAGGAAGTCCCACTGGTGGTAAGTAAAGCCCCACTGCTGGCAAATGGCAGAGCTGATACGTGTACCCAGTGGGTCTGACTCCAGAATTCATACTCTTAATCATTCCGTGTCACTAACTATGTATAAATAATCAACCATGATACTAAAATTAAATGTCAAGTAGACATAAGTACATGGTCTGTGAAATCATAAAGGAAAGATATTAATACTGACTGGAGATGGGTTGGTGCTGGAAGGCTTTTAAAGAAAGAGTTTGCATTTAAGCTGAGATTTAAGAGATGAAGAACTTGAGCAGAAAATGAGAGTGCATTAGTGAGGTTAACTCAGGTCACACTGTGGTGACAAAGGTTTAACACAACAAAGGTTTATTTCTCTTATGAAAATGCAAATTCAAGTTGGGCAGTGTCCAGGACCCTCCCTTGATGTCTTGGCTAAGCTATCCAGGCTCCTGCCATCTGGGGCTCCTCATTCCATTGCATGCATTCACGAGCCCCGTGCAGAGGAAGAGGGAAAAACGTGCCGTCAGGGCTCCCACCTGGATGCCCACATATCACTTCTACTCATGGCCCATGGGTCCTAACTTACAGCACGAGGACCATTTGGCGAGAATGCATTGCCTCTGCTACCGGGAAAAGGAGCATTCTGGACTGAGGAAGGAGCACGCGCAAAGGATGAATGGATGACAACATGCGGTGTGTGTGGGGACTGGATGACAACGTGTGGTGTGCGTGGAGACTGGGTGCCAACTGCGTGCATGGAGACTGGATGACAACACGCGGTGTGGGCGTAGGGTCTGATGACAACATGTGGCATGCGTGGAGACTGGATGACAACATGGGGACTGGATGACAATGCATGGAGTGCATGGGGACCAACCATAAGAGAACACAGCAGGCTCTCCGTATCATTCCAGGGACATCTGGAAGCTCCGGGGAGGAGCACCATAGTCTGCCTTGTTTTACAAGACTGTAGATGGTAGCAAAACAGGAAGTGGCCCTGAGATGAGAGAGAGCGAGCTGGTTACAGCAACAGCCCAGACAGAAGCAGTGGGGAGGTCAGAGAGTATGGTCCTGGGAGCATTAGGGATGAGAACTCTCTCATACTTGGAGACTGGATACAATTTGGTGAGGGCAAGAGAGCATGGTTCCAAGGTTTCCTACCTCTTCACCCAGCAAACGGCAGCATGAGGATCCAACATAAAAATACATGCACAAGCAGCAGCCTGTTTGGAGAGAGGAAAACTTCAGTTTGTGCCATGCTGCTGGAACCTATGCACAGAAATGTCTAGAAGGCAGGTGGAAATACAGCCTGGTATTTAAATACAAGCTCTGGTGAGTGAGGAAAGGCCTCCCAGGGGGAGGGTACAGCATAAGCAAAAGGATGGAGGCCAGAAATATCAGGGTGTACTTGGAGAACTACAGGAAGAAAAAAGCTCTCCTTACCCATTAACTCTGTCCCTCCCACCCTCCTCAGGGCCACTTCCTGCCCCCGGCTACACATCTACCCCTGGAGGGCCCCCCAGTGCAGCCAGCAGTCTGGCTCCTGTCAAGCATGTTGGAGCCATCCAGATAGGTTGCTCCCCCTTAACGGTTTCAGTCTTGAGGTAGGTATTTTTCTGCAATGCATCATAATCCTTTGTGACATTGTCTGAGCCCTCCATTCACAAAGTTCTTTCAGCATACCTGCATGTGCCTGTGGTCTGAATGACACCACTGGTTTTCCTACATTCGGTGAAGCTGAGAAATAGAAAGTGTCAACTGTGTGACCTTGGGCCAGTCATTTGACCTCTCTGACCCTCAGTATTTTCATCCACTAGGGAAAGAAACGTAATACCCATCTCACCCTTTAGAAGGGTGGTTGTAAGGATCAAATAAAAATAATGAATGTGAAACAGTTATATAATCTCTAAGGCAGCGGTTCTCAACCTGTGGGTCGCAACCCACAGAAACTGTATTAAAGGACCATGGCATTAGGATGGTAGAGAGCCACTGCTGTAAGGCAACATAGAAATGGTGACATTTGGGGTGGGAGTAAGAGCGATAGAAGATACTGTTGTCACAATATGCCCTTTAGGGACCAGCCAGTAGCTATATAACAAAGACTCAGCCAGACAACTTAATACGATGACAGAGATTTAATTGAATGCTTCTTATGGATCCAATTCTATAAACATCATCTTTGTCTTCCTGGAGCTGGGCTGGTAAAGTGTAGACAGGGAAGAGGTGACCAACACACAGCACACAATAAAGTATGTTCCACTTGAGCCATACAGATCCTTTGCACAGGACCTCAAAAGGTACAACAATCACAGGTCGGTGCTGTGGTTTGAATATGTCCCCCAAAATCCATGTGTTGGAAACTTAATTGCACAGTTTTAAGACGTAGGACCTTTTAAGAGGCAATTAGGTCATGAGGGTGGCGCCCTCATAAATAGCTTAATGCCTTTCAGGAGTGATTTAATTCTTGTGGGAGTGAGTTCATGCCCTGAGGTTTCTTTTGCAGGTACAGGCTTGCCCTTCCACTTTCCAGCTGTGTTATGACACACTATGAAAGCCCCTGCGAGCAGCTGCCGCCATGCTCTTGGATTTATCAGCCTCCACAACGGCAAGGCAAATAAACTTATCTTCCTTATAAACTACCCAAATTCAGGGATTCTGTTACAGCAACACGTAAACAGACATAGATAGTTCAGGAATGCTTCCCGGAGGAAGTGGACTTTGAAGGGAACTCATGGCATGATGTGGCCAGGTGTAGACTGCATTGAAGGGAAATAGTCATGCAGAAAGAACTGAATCAGAAAAATTCTACCTACCACCTACCCTTCAGCCGGCCTGCTCCAGAAGCTGGAAAGCTCCCATCTTCCCAAGGAGGAAAAGAGAGTGGGACAATGCTTAAGCCAACATGAAGGGGCGAGATTTCCTATTTTGATCTTTGTTGCCAAACCAGCATTTGCAGCTGAATCACAATCTCAAGAAATGGGCCAAGATCAGGTGCACAGTGAAGGCTAGGAGGACAGCCTCGCCACTCAGTGCTCCGGGCACAATGCCAGCCACTCAGACAGCGTGTGAGACAGGACGGGGCTCCTCGTGCAAGACTGACTGTACGCTTTATATGCACAGACACTTTCTTGGCTCACAGAATTGTTTTGGGAAAGAAACTATTCATTTAGTTTCTTTTCCGGCAATGCCTCTGATCACTGGGTCAAGCCATGTGGACACAACCAGAGAGGGGAGCAGAGACACAACCCCAGAAGGGTGTTGGACAAAAGTAGGAAGTGGCCCCATTGCTCCTGGGTATAACCAGGGATGTAGGAGCCACCAGCTGTGGGAATCACTCCTTCCAGCAACAGTCAGCTGTCCCCTCCATCCCAACACACACACACACAGTTATGCTAATTTCTGATGACAGGGATTAAAACTTCCTTGTCCTTCTAGGCATAGCTTTTGGGGTCACACCTACTGCGCTTCATTGGGTAAATGACTATATTCGTAGTAGGGAGGCAGAGAGAGCTGAGGACTTGTGCCTGTTTTGCTAGTCAGAAAGTTAAACTTCTCTAACAAAAATATCAGCTGCTTCATTCCTTTCTCTTTGCGTTTAAAAAAAAAAAATCAATCGATGAAGAATTTGAAACTAACCTCTAAAAGGGATTAAAAAGAGCTATTATTAAAAGTGCCACACAGATGGGCAGATTGCTTCCCAGCAGGGCAGTATCACTGTAGTTTATTGGGAAGGTGTACCGGGGGCATTTTTAGAGGTCTGGGAATTAGGGTACAGAATAATTTCCTGCTGACCCTTTTCCATGTAAACTCACTTAAGGGGCTCCCTGATTAAAAATTATAATAAATACTAAAGTGCCTTAACCCCAGCTACTCAGGAGAGGAGGCTGAAGGAGGAGGATCACTTGAGCTCAGGAGTTCGAGGCTGCAGTGAGCTATGATGATGCCACTGCACTCCAGCCTGGTAACAGAGCAAGACATTGTCTCTTAAAACATTTTCCAAAAGAAAGAGAAAAGGAAAAAAGAGAAAGTACAAAAAATATGACTGATTCCTAAGGTTTAGAATGGTCTTGGAGAGCAGCTTTTTTTTTTTTTTTTTTTTTTTAAGCTACAGGGTCTAAATTTATCGCCCTCGGTAGAGTGCCGTGGCATCACACAGCTCGCAGCAACCTCAAACTCTTGAGCTTAGGTGATTCTCTTGCCTCAGCCTCCCAAGTAGCTGGGAACACAGGTGCCCGCCACAACACCTGGCTATTTTTTCTTTTTTTTTTTTGGTTGGAATTTGGCCGGGGCCGGGTTTGAACCTGCTACCCTTGGTATATGGGGTCAGCACCCTACCCACTGAGCCACAAGTGCCACCCCTGGAGAGCTGCTTTTAACCATCTCCTTGTCTCAAGCAGAAACCCTGCCCACCAACAGTAAGAAAAAAATCCACCTTGATTTTCAGGCTCCCCAGGAAAGGTGCTGCTGTGGCCTTCCCGTCTCCAGGCCCCTTATGTCTGTTTCTTGTGTCCATCTCTTCTGAGATACCTCCCTTCGTCAGATGCAGTGAAGACCCCCAGCCCTTTCCCACACTGTCACCTCCCCACTCCACCTTGCCACTCACTGCTGACCAGACCACAGCTTCCCAGTTCTCCCAGAATCCTGACTTCACAACTATTTCCGGAGGCCTCAAACAAATGCTGCAAGTATTTGGACCCTGGACCCTGTGTGCCCCTGCCACAGGCCTAGTTTCCCCTCTCAGATTTCAGCTGACAAAAGGGTGACAGTGAGCATTTCACAGAACCCAGACAGTCACTAAAAGCATCAGAAAGTGATTGCTTCAAAATCCCATCATCACACCCCCCATGCTTATAGTTTTGTTTGTTTGTTTTCTTTTTTTGAGACAGAGGCTATGTTGCCCTTGGTAGAGGGCTGTGGCGTCACAGCTCACAGCAACCTCCAACTCTTGGGTTTAAGCAATTCTCTTGCCTCAGCCTCCCAAGTAAGTAGGATTACAGGCACCCGCCACAACACCCGGCTATGTTTTGGTTGCAGTTGTTTAGCTGGCCTGGGCCAGGTTTGAACCTGCCACCCTAGGTGTATGTGGCTGGCGCCATAACCACTGTGCTATGGTTGCTGAGCCATGCTTACAGTTTCTTTTCATAGTAAGTAGCTGTCACTCTTCATAAAATCTCAAGGACTGGAATTTTCCTATAAACCAGAGAGGGCTCCCTGGGGAACTGTCACAACCATGTACTTTGCTGTGCAAAGATGTAAACAGTGACCCGAACTACTGCTCTCTCTTCTCCAGTAGGTGACTCACATCTCAACTACAGTGTTGCCAATCACAGTCCAAATGTGCAAGTCCAATGTGCCCTAGCTTCACCCAGCCTCAAAAATGTCCCCCATTTTTGCTGAATTCTCAGTGACCAGTATGATGTGTTTCTCAAGCCTTTCAGAACCTCTCTCCAGAGGCAGGACTGCCTGCAGGACCTCACCATCTGGCTCCAACCAACAACTGACACGCACTAGATCCGTGATTACACACTCCCCCTCCTCCTCAGAGATTTGAACCCAAATCTGACCACACTGCTCACCTGCTCTTAGGAAAAAACGGGACACGTCATTGCCACTGGTCAGGGTCCGGGACTGGTTGATCTCCGGCCCTGGCTTATCTAGGTTCCAGACACAGACCACTATGCTACCTTGCTCAGGAACAATTGCTCTTAGCTGCCTGAGGGCTATTTACCTTAGCAGGAAGGAAAGAGAGAGAGACTTCGAGGGTGAAGTAGTCTTAGAATAGATCTTAGTCTTTAGCAGAACTTAGTGATCTTCAGCAGAGAGACGCCATGCTGTCATTCTGCAGGCAGGAGAGGCGACAGAGAGAGAGTAAGCAGGTCCATGACAGAATGTGCTGGCTCCCCATTGTCTTCTCCTCCAGCCTAATATAAGGCTAATCTCGTGCCTCTCAACACCACAGGTGTAGAGACTGCCAATTCACCACTGCTCTCATCTTGCGAGCTCTCATGCTTGTTATGAGAGAGCTAAATCCCTCCCCATGCCCTTTACACCAAAGTGTTCAATTATTGAGCTACAGGTGTTACTTACAACTCTCAGTCCTCCTAGCCCTAGGCTATATGGGCTGCTGCAGGGACAACCTTGGTAGGGAAGGCAGAGGAGACCATATGCTCCAGTTCTGCCTGCCTGCCCAGGCTCATGCCCCCTTTACACAATAAGCTCAGGAGAGGCAGGCAACTTGCCCTCACCTCTGTGCTTCTTTGTTCCTGCCAGCTGGTTCTTCTGTGCTCTGCCAGGCAGAGGCCTCAGTGTTCTTTGAGCTCTGGGGTTCAAAGCAGAGCTCCTCACATAGACTCAGAAGCTCCTTCTCACTGCAGTCTTAACTGTGTGTTTCTACCACTGTCGTGAGGCCGACTTCACCTTCTCACCAACAATTCTTCCAGGGTTTACTAGCCTCAGTCTTCTTACCTATAAAATGGGTGTAATAACGTATCTTTTACCATCGGTGAGAAGATTGATCCTAGGAAGTGGCAGTGAGTGTTTGGGGAAGTGGGAAGGGGGAAAGTAAGGAGAGCAAAATAGGATACTCAGAGAAAGTAGGATACATTCATGAGCAGGGGACCCCTGTGGGCTGCTGGAGTTGTATCCTACTGGAAGCTCCTGGGAGAAACAGTGTAGGACACCCTCAGAAGGGCCCCACCCCAGAGGGGAGGAGGCTTGGTATTCATCAAGCATCTCCCCTTCATTGTCAGTTGCAGGTTGATCCTAGGGGCATCCACTCCCTGGCACTCTGGCCACACGTGTGCCATTCATGTTCCTATGGTCAGAGAAAAACTCCTTAGCAGACAGGCTCAGGCATTTGCAGAAGTCCCTCCTCTTGGGCAGGAGACAGACAGCACCGGATACATTTACCTCCTGTTCTGCCCGGGCTGACTGAGTGAGCTTGGCTCATCGAGAAAGTAGTTGTATTTAACTCTGTGGTTGCTAAGGTCTCTTGTGGTGGGCCCAAGCCTCAGTCAGCCCATTAAGTTGCCAGTTGGGTCTCTGAGGGTTGGGCCGTCCCTCATACTGGAGCGGTGCTCAGCGCCTGCTAGCCTCTGAGTGCACACGTTGATCGGCCGCTAAGAGAAAACGGTGCAGAATGAGGTTATGGCACAAGGAAACCCTGACATTTAGATGCAAACCCAACCAAAGGGCCCCAAGCAATGGAAGACAGTGACCACAGCCTTTGGAGCAGCGCATATGTTGTGGTCTTTCTGTGTATGACACTTTAACTTTCAGATTTCACAGTTCAGATCCAGAAATGGCAATGTGCAGGAGCTATGACATTTTTATATTAACTGTGTGTGGGCGTCTCCTTACCTTACTTGACTCAGAGCGGGGGCAGGTCCGGCTGAACTGCAGTTGGTGCCCCTCTGCACCTGGCGACAGGCTCCTCGTCTTCTTTGCTGTGCCCACGCAGTGCAGAACCTTGGGGACCAAGAGGTGGCTTGGAAACCTAAACAGATACTGTCTTTATCACAACTCACACCAGTCAATAAGATCAAGCAGCACAAAGCGGCCAAAGCTGCACCGTCCCCACCCGCGTCCTGCCCAGCATCTCATCCACACCCCCCAGAGTTGCGTCCCCGCCCACCGTCAGGACCCAGGTGGGCACCAGGGTTACCTTCTGCAAAAATGCCATCCTTGGCTTGTACTACTGGCCTTGGTGTCGGATTGTCATCCTGGACCCCGGATGAATTCACGATCAGAGCAGTGATGGGAGGGGACAGCAAGTGCCCCCAACTCCAAGGCCAGCGCGCCTCGCCGGCCCGAGCGTTGGCAAGGAGGCGGCGGGGCGGGCAGGGCAAGGCTCCAGCTGCCGCCTGCGGCCTCACGGCGCTCGCTTCCAGCCTACAGGCTCCGGGAGTCGCTGGAATCCGCGTCAGCCAATCAGCGAGCGGCGCCGCGGGCTCATTAGCATGCGCTGCGCGTGCGCCCACCCGCCGCGAGGGGACTGGGTCCCGCTCCGCCCGCGCCCAGTGGAGGCTCAGGGGCGAGCACAAGTCAGGGCCAGAGGGTGGGAGGACCTGTCGTACAGGACGAACCTTGAGAAAGTGAAAAAAACAGTATGCAACGGGCCTTGGGTCCTTGGCTAGCCTTCCCCTCCACCGGCCGTTAGCAAGTAAACTTCCGGTCAGTTTTCTCATCTAACCTGGGAAAAGCAACTGAGAGGGTTGGGGATGATGACACCTGTCAGGTGCTGTGTTGACTGAGTGAATAACTGAGTTAAGACTGGCAGTGAGCGTGGTTGGTGGGGAAGAATGCTGCTCACCTGCCAGATGGGCTGGCTCTGAACGCCCCGTGTGCCGCTTAGCTGTAGGATCGAAGCAAGTTATAGAACCTCTCTGAGTTTCATTTTTTCTCAGCCTAACAGAGAGAATAATTGCACCCTCCAGATGAGGGTGTTTTGTTTGATTCTGGTTTTGGAAGGATTTTTTTTTCCACGTAAATGCAAAATAAACTGACATGTTTACAAAGTTGTGTTTTCCTAGTCAAAAACAAATACACTGGGAATTATACTGGCTAGTAATACAGAAGATTAGATGTTCAGGAAAAATTTTTTTTTTTGGAGACAGAGTTTTACTCTGTTCCCCTGGGTAGAGTGCTCTGACATCATAGCTTACAGCAACCTCAAACTCTTGGACTTGAGCAATCCTCGTGCCTCAACCTCCCAAGTAGCTAGGACTACTGGTGCCCACCACAGTGCTAGGTTAGTTTTTCTATTTCAGTAGAGGCAGGGTCTCACTTGGGCTGGTCTCGAACTCCTGAGCTCAAGGGGTCCTCCTGCCTCCATCTCCCAGAGTGCTAGGATTACACACCTGGCTCAGAAAAACTGTCTTTTAAAAATAATTTTTATCTCAAAATATTAGGGGATACAAGGGTTCTTATTACATGGATGAATTGTGTAATGCCAAAGTCAGAGTTTTCAGTGGGCCCATTATCAGAATGGTGAACAATATACTGGACCAGATAGGTAAGGTTTTATCCCTCATCCCCATCCCGAATTTTGGTTTTAAGATAACTGAGCTAATGCATATACAAGCACTTAAATTGTGACCTACACGTGATGAATGTTCAGTAAGCAATAGTTTCTGTATGTCTCTTAGGATTCTTTTTTAAAAATTACCATGCCTGGCCAGGTGCAATGGCTCATGCCTGTAATCCTAGCACCCTGGGAGGCTGAGTTGAGTGGATTGCCTGAGCCCATGAATTTGGGACCAGACTGAGCCAGAGTGAGACCTCCTCTCTGAAAATAGCCCAGCATTGTGGTGGTGCCTGTAGTCCTGGCTAGTAGGGAAGCTGAGGCAAGAGAATTGCTTAAGCCCAAGAGGTTGAGGTTGCTGTGAGCTATGACACCACAGCACTCTACCAAGGGTGACATAGTGAGACTCTGTCTCAAAAAAAAAAAAAAAAAAAATTACCCTGCCTGGTGGGTTCATTATACACATAGTCTGATGTACATATATTATATATACATAGTCTTTTATATACTATATACACACAGTCTTTGATATGTATAATATATACACATAGTCTGATATACAGGGTGACCATTAAGTTGGTGTGCGATTTAAAATAGTGTGCACATTATGTATTATTTTCAGAATTCTATGAGAACTACTGGAGTAGGAACTGGAGGTAAGAGTATAGGCTCTGGTATCTGATTGCGTGGGGCCAAATCTCAGATCTGCTACTTACCATCCGTGTGACTTTGGGCAAGTCACATAGCTCCTCTGTGCTTTAATTTCTGTAAAATGCAGGTGATGCAACGACAGTGCCTACCTGGGGCAGGGCTGTTAAGGGGAGATAAAACAGTAAAGAATCAATAAATAGAAGTTGTTACTTTTATTAATATTAAAATCATTACAGATCGTGTACTGATAGTATAATATTAAAATTATTAAAAATAATATAAATTTGGAATGCTAGCTATTTTTTTTTGAGATAGTATCTCACTCTGTTGCCCTGGCTAGAGTGACATGGCATCAGCCTAGCCCACAGCAACCTCAAACTCCTGGGTTTAAAGGATCCTCCTGCCTCAGCCTCCCAAGTAACTGGGACTACACACACTTGCCACAACGCCCAGCTAATTTTTCTATTTTTAGTAGAGATGGGGTCTCCCTCTTGCTCAGGCTAGTCTCAAATTCCTTGAGCTCAAGGAATTCTCCTACCTCAGTCTCCCAGAGGGTTAGGATTACAGGTGTGAGCCACTGCATCTGGCCAGCCACCTAAATCTTTGATAGGATGAGATCCCCCATGTTTTACTCTCGGGGATTTTCAGGATCAGGGACATGCCCATCTTTATTTTAAGTGCTAGTTGTACTGAGCATGACGGACAAAGCTGATTTCCAAAGAGAGCATGTGGACCTTTGTCATAGAGGTGCACTCAGCAGATATCTCTTCAGATCATCTGATTCCCATCCTTGCGGAAGAACTAAATTCCCACAACACTATCCAGACATCTTAGCTCTGAGTTAAGGTGCTGAAATAACTGTTTCAGAAATCAGACACTGAGGTCTGGTTGAGTCATAGGGAAATGACTTGGCAGGAAGCCATGAGATGTAGCCTCCAGCCTCCAGCACGACTCCTCGGTGCATGGCCAGAGGGAAACCGCTCATCTCATCCAGGTTTTCAAATGTATTTAGATTATCTTTCATTACCTCCCCCATTCTCTTATTTTTCTGATTTGGGCTGACTGTTTTGTTTTGTTTTTGTTTTGTTTTAGGATAGATAGTGATTTATCTATTATAAGTTATATATATATATTTTTTTTTTTTTGCTTGGGACCTAGGTTTTATTTAACAGAACTTTTAAGGCTGGGCACAGTGGCTCACACCTACAATCTTAGCACTCTGGGAGGCTAAAGCAAAAGGAGCCTTGAGCTTAGGAGTTTGAGACCTGCCTGACTAGGCAAGAAGGAGACCCGGTTTCTACTAAAAATAGAAAAATTAGCTGGACGTTGTGGTGGGCACCTGTGGTCCAGCTACTTGGGAGGCTGGGGCAGGAGGATCACTGGACCCCAGGAGTTTGAGTTTGCTGGGAGCTAGGCTGACATCAGGGCACCTGTAGCCTAGGCAACAGAGTAGGACTCTGTCTCAAAAATAAAAACCAAAATAGTGTGAGAGCGTGACAGAACTCTGTAAACTAGAAAAAACTTTAAGTATTCAGAGTGACCAATTTCCTCCTCTAACAATGATCTAATCAACCCTAGTTGTTTCCTAGATGAGGGAGACGGCATAGGGTAGTAAAAAGTGACTATGACTAGGACTCACGACACTTAGATTTTGATCCCAAATCTGCTGCTGACAAATTAAGGGACTTCAGATAAAGCACAGTCACTTTGCAAAGCCTGGATTACTGTTGTTCCATGTTGTTCCCAAAGTTTGCTTTACAACCAACACTTCTCAAACTTTAATGCAAATATTAAGTCTCCTACGGATCTGGTTAAAATGCCGATTCTGATTCAGCAGGTCTTGGGTGGGGCTGAGATTCCACGTTTCTAACAGGCTGACCGGTGATGCCTAGGCATGACCTTGATCTGAATAAAAGGATCTACAAAGCAATGAGATGGACGGGAGGGTCACAGTCAAACACATATAGAAGTCTGTGTGTTTACTACATTTCAAAGAGTATTTACTGCAGTACTCCCCCAAAGCCCCTAACATACATCTAAAGAGATGACAGGAGCAACTCAGAAGAAAAGTTTTTCAGAAAGACACAGAGCTGAGTGTGGTGGTGCAGCCTGTAGTCCAGCTGCACACCAGGCTGAGGCAGGAGGATCCCTTGAGCCCATGAGTTCAAGGTTGCAGTGAGCTATGATCATGCTGCTGTAATTCAGCCTGGGTGATAGAGTGAGACCCTATCTCTAAGAAAGAAAGACAAACGTCTTTGTTCTGTATTGTATAAACAGTGCAACAGAGACAAAGAGAACAGCTAGTTGCCCCACGCTAGTCCTTCTCCCAGATGAAGAGATGGTGTCTCACCATATATAAACCTCATTGCCAGAAGACTGGTTTCACCCACAGCTTCCTTCACTTTCCTGTCCCACCCATTAGCTCATATTTTGGACCTCGTGACCGCAGACTGGTGTCATCCTGCCGTGTGGCCAGGTGGACCAACCAGATTATCACTCTTGGAAACAGCCACTTGAGCCAGTTAGTACAGGTGGACACATTTGAAAAGACTTCAAGGTGGAAACAGGGTCGTGATAAGGCACAAGCATATTCAAGGTAAAGTATAAGGAAGACAAACTGAGCGTGGAGCAGAAGGGAGCAGAAGTCAGCAGAGTGGGGCTGCCCGAGAACACTGAGCAGTGGAAGTGAAGGCCACTGCGGCTGTTGTTAGGTAAAAAGGAGCAAATTATATCATCTTCAGGGGTCCATAATGGCGATGAACTATACATTAGGAGGACCCTAGAGGAACAGAATAGTTGTGTTTCATCAAGACATTTGTGGACCACAGAGACAAAAGTGAATTTTGACCCCTCCCCTCTGGGAAGCTCAAACCCAATCTGCAGCCAATCTGTAGCAGCAGTGGAACTTTGCTGCCTTCCTGTCTCCATTCCAACCAACCTCACTCTATTCCCGCTCTGATTTTGATTCCATATGTAATTTGTTTCCCTTGTTCTGATTTTTAATTTATGCCATACTATTTTATTTTATGTACCTCTGGTATGCCTTATGACTCTGCTATGAAAAGAGATACAATATACATAAATACCGAATGAGAACGGAGTTAAATGGGTTCATGCCTGAATGAATGATCATTTTCCCAATTCCTCCTGTTAATCATTATTGCAGGAACTGGGGTAGGTCTAGTGCCATGTCATAAGATTCACTCAAAACTGCACCCTCTTAAAAGTCCTAATAATTTAGATGACCACATTGATGACACAGTGTTCCCATTTTCAGAGAAGCAAAGAAAAAGAATGACTAATACTTTAGTAAATAGGATCTGCATTCAGAAGTTCTCGCCAATCTATGCTTAACCCAGTGTGTTTTTAAGAACGGATCAAATGTCCACACCGAATCAGCTTCTCTGGGCTAACATCAGTGTTAGGATTTCCCACTGTTATCAGAAGCCATTATTAAGAACTAGTCATGTGAATTTCTCTTTGAAAAATTCTGATCTTGGCTCGACGCCTGTGGCTCAACAGGCTAAGGCACCAGCTACATACACCTGAGCTGACGGGTTCGAATCCAGCCTGGGCCTGCCAAACAGCAATGACAGCTGGAACCAAAAAATGGCCGGGCATTGTGGTGGGCGCCTGTAGTCCCAGCTACTTGGGAGGTGGAGGCAAGAGACTCACTTGAGCCCAGGAATTGGAGGTTGCTGTGAGCTCTGATGCCACAGCACTCTATCCAGGGTGACAGCTTGAGGCTCTGTCTCAAAAAAAAAAAAAAAAGAAAAGAAAAAGAAAAATTCTGATCTGATCCAAAACTGTTGCCAAAGTATATTATCCATTCTATCTTTCTACCATGTGGCATAGTCGAAATTTCTTTCAAAGTTTAGTACTAAGGAAAACAGTTTTCCCTTAAAACTTTCCCTTTTTTTGGAGACACTTCCACTTTGTCACCCTGGGTAGAGTGCCGTGGTGTCATCATAGCTCACAACAACCTCAAACTCCTCTTGCCTCAGTCTCCCAAGTAACTGGACTACAGGCATGGATTATGCCCGGCTGTTTTTCTTTTTTCTTTTTTTTTTTCTATTTTCTATAGAAACAGGGGTCTCATGCTTGCTCAAGCTGGTCTCGAACTCCTCTATTCAAGTAATCTACCCACCTCGGCCTCTCAGAATGCTAGGAATACAGGGTGTGAGCCACCATGCCCGGGCCCAGCCTGGAAACTCTCTGATCAGAGAAAAGGAAGTGTTTTCTTTTCTCTGATCAAGAGATAAGTGTATCTCTTTCATCTTGACCATCATAACATTTCAAATCTTGTATTAGGCTCTCTTGTAGCAACTGGAATGAAGATGGGGGGAGGGTTGTTGTTTGGGGGTGTTTTTTGTTTTTTGTGTTTTTTTTTGAGACAGGGTCTTACTCTGTCAACTGGGCTAGAATGTGGTGGTGTTGTCATGGCTCACAGCAAACTCCTAAGCTCAATCAATCCTTCTGCCTCAGCCTCCCGAGTCGCTGAAACTATAGGTGCACTACCACTCCCGGCTAATTTTTGTCTTTTTGGTTTTGGTTTTATATATGTATATGTATGTATGTGTGTGTGTGTGTGTGTGTGTGTGTGTGTGTGTGTGTATAGAGAGAGATGTGTGCTCACTATGTTGCTCAGGCTGATCTTGAACTCCTGACCTCAAGTGATCCTCTTATGTCAGCCTCCCAAGTGCTAGGATTACAGTATAATCCACAGCTCCTGGCCTGGAATGAACATTTGATTTCAAATGTTTTTCTCCACTGTTTTCCTATTTGATTCACATACCATTGATTTTATTGTCTTGGGCTTTTCCCTTTTGGTAAGCTGCAACAACTTTTTTTGGAATGACTAGATATAAATACGTTAAGTATTTAAATCTTATTTGAAGGATGAGTGGGAGATGGCTTGAGGAATTGGACAAGGTAGGGGAAGAAAGGAAAAAAATGAACACTCTCAACCATCCGAGATAAATAACTCTGCTTATCAAACTGAATTTTTTTAACCTACATTGTTTTATTTCAGTCCATAATACCTTCTAGAGGGAGAACAGTTTGGTGAGTTTCATTCGGGGTTGATAAACTTTCTCCATCTTCCTATCTTTACAAGGACAGTCCCTTCCAGCATTTCTGTCCATCTAAATTGGTTGGTTTTGCTTGTCGGTAAAAGGATATCTTATTCCTACAAGCCTGGAGCTCTGCTCCCCTCCCTGCATCTCCATCATTTCCAAGTGAGGTAGAAGAGTACGGGAGCCAAGACTTCAGGGATTTCATGGAGAATTATCTGACCTAAATAAGACCCCCTGGTCACTCCCCAGTAGGCCATCCTGCAATAAGGGCTGTTTCTCCTTCATCCTTTCCATCCTAAGAATTAGAGTTCCTGCAATGAGTCCAGGGCAGAAACTCCTCAGAAACATTTGTTAGAAATTATCAAAGGGAAATATGGCAGTCCTGTCCTATCTTCCGTGCCCTCTCCCCTTGAGATGCCCCATACTCCTCCCTTAAACCCAAGCCAGATGGATCCTGCTTAATACTGACATCTCTGCTTCTGCAAGTCTCTTTTTTCCATTTTAAGTATTACACATGCTCCCTACTAAAAATTTAGAAAATAGAAAAAAACAAATTTTTTTTAAATTTAATACTATCTAACTGGGAAAAGAAGTCTGAACAACTTGAAATTGAATATATGATAGAAAAGGATCTACTGAGAGTCAGTAAACTTGGAGTATGGTTCCAACTCTGCCAGACCTAGATGGGATCACCTTGGGTGAGTCACTTAATCCTTAATGATTTTTTTTCACTTATAAAAGGAAAAGGTTGGGCTGGTACACCTGGGCTTCTAGCATTCTAGGATCACAGAATGTTTAACAGGTGATACAATAGTCACACTTCCCCATGTTTCTATGCCTGGAACTGCCATTTATGAGCTCTTTGACCCTGGGCAAATGTCACAACCTCTCTATATTTGCATGTCCCCATCTATGAATGAATCATGATAATATTTCTCATATATTGATGACTCAGTGAATGTTGGCTACCATCATTATCTTAAACATGGCCTAGCCTGCCTTTCCAGCCATATCACCCGTCACATGAGACCTCTCTTTTGAGAGCCATATGTCCAACATTGTCTACCATGACAGCATGAGCACCATGACCCCAGATGTCATTTGGGATCTCAACTTTGCGATGTCCAAAGCTGAGAGTGAAAAATTCCCAGACAGGACACAGTGGCCCATGCCTGTAATTCCAACACTTTGAGAGGCCAGGGAGGGGAAATTACTAGAAGCCAGGAGTTCAAGACCAGCCTGAGCAACATAGCAAGACTCTGTCTCTACAAAAAATAAAACTTAAAAAACAACCCACAAATAAACAAATCTTATGAACTTCTGACCCATGCCTCCTTCACTTCCAATCTCAGCACACAACACCAACACCAACTCACTTGCTCCACCCACCAAGCTGGTGTCAGATACTTCTTTCTCCCTTACTCCTGAGAGGCAATCATTAAATTATGATGACTGGTGACTCTGTCTCCTCGGTATTTCTTTCTTTTTTTTTTTTTGAGCAGAGTTTCAAGCTGTTGTCTTGGGTAGAGTGCCGTGGTGTCACAGCTCACAGCAACCTCCAACTCGTGGGCTCAAGCTATCCTCTTGCCTCAGTTTTTCTATTTTAGTAGAGATGGCGCCTCGCTTTTGCTCAGGCTGTTCTCAAACTCGTGAGCTCAAGCAATCCACCCACCTCCTCGGTATTTCTTTAGCCACCAGCTAAATCCAAATCCAGCCTACAAGCATCTCCCACCTGGACGACTATGGTGGCAGGACCAGTTGTTCTTCTTTCCTTCCCTGCTGCCCTTGACCCCTTTCCAACTCCCGATTCACTTCTCTCACTGTGGCTGGGAGTGATTTGTTTTAAAACTCTATATTTGGACATTTCACTTTCCTGCTTAAAGGGCTTTGCTGGTCTACCCCGCACTCTTAGGAAGGAGCCATGTGTAAGGAAGGAGTCCGACAAAGCCCCCCACCTGCAGGCTCACACCATGCCCCCCGCTCTACCTAATCTCTCCATCTCATCACACTGGCTCTTTTTCCATTTCTGGAACAGCACAAGTCTCTTTTTGCTTCGGGGCTGTTACATGTATCCAAAACTATTCTTCACTTACTTTTTTACCCTGTTAACTTCTCATCCTTTGGATTCCAGCCATAATATCACTTCCTCCAGGGAAAACCTTCCGTCTCCTTCCCCCTGCTAGGTTAGGTCCTTCCATTATCCCTTAGTTTTGGTCCATGCTCCTTAATTATAATTTTTTTCACATGCAAAAGGAAAGGTTCATAACTGCGTCATTCACAGCAGCCCAAAGGCAGAAGCAACCCAAGTAAGTGTCCATGGACGGATGACTAGATGTTTAAAGAAGACATGCTCTGGCTCGGCGCCTGTGGCTCAAGCGGCTAAGGCACCAGCCACGTACACCTGAGCTGGCGGGTCGAATCCAGCCCGGGCCCACCAAACAACAATGACGGCTGCAACCAAAAAATGGCCGGGCATTGTGGCGGGCGCCTGTAGTCCCAGCTACTTGGGAGGTTGAGGCAGGAGACTCGCTTGAGCCCAGGAAATGGAGGTTGCTGTGAGCTGTGATGCCACAGCACTCTATCCACGGTGACAGCTTGAGGCTCTGTCTCAAAAAAAAGAAAAAAGAAGACGTGCTCTATATACATGCTATGGAGTATTGTGCAGCCTTAAAAAGGAAGAAGCTTTGACACACGCCTTAACACCATGATCATGTGATTCTCTCCGTACTGTCTCTCCTCATTGGCTTGTTGGCCCACTGGGGGCAGAGACTTAATTCTCTTATTCCCATGCTCCTCTCGGCACTTGGTTCTGTGCCCGCAGGAGAGTGGTCTCCAATCAATACATCTTCAGAAAGATGCAGAGAACAAAGAGGGGAGGCCACATGGCTGCAGGAGGCCCCATTTCTGCCAGCTCTGCTCCAGCCCCTGGGAAGCTTGGCTATCCAGCTTCTCTGTTATCTGTCCACAGAAGCACTAGGCATGCAATTGAAATTCCTTTACTTAAGGTGGCATGAGGGCCTTTCTCTTCCTGGAGTTCTGGAACTTTGGCCCGTCTCTCTTCAAAAACACCCTTGAGGTTTTTAGATGATAGCAAAGTAATGGTCAACACTGATAGAGTTAACCTTTAAAAGGCTCCTTTAGACTCTGCACCCAGCTCCCAAAGTGAGTACAGGGTCAGCGTCCCCATTGCTCAGGTGAGAATGAGGAGGCCAGTTGGGAACCTGGCACGGAACTGGGAAATAGAAGGAGTCAGACCTGAACCTGGGCGATTCAGCTCCAAAGTCCATGGCTTCAGCATTATTCTGCATCGAGACTGCCAGCTCTGGGTGTGGCATAAACGTTTGTGGAATAAAGACCTAAGAGGCTTGGAGCAGTTGAGAGCTGCGGGAAGGCAGGGTCTCTCCTCCCATTTTCTTCCTTGAGCCTGGCCCTTGGTGGTAAGCCCCCCATCCCCAAACCGCTCTGCTCCTTTGCTGGCTGGGTCCTGGAGGAAGTGGAATGACTCATTAGATTAGCAAATTTGGACAGAACTACTGCCCCCTTTCCTCTTAGGCACTGAGTTTCCTGCAGGCATCATCTGCTCTGCCTTACCCAACTGTAAGAACCTCTGCCCTGGCCCTGCTCCCTGTGATCAAGTGGGAAATTCTGCCTCATTATGGCTTCAGTGGGCCCATTGAGCTCTCAGACTTGGTCAAGGTCTCCACTTAGCCTTTATCAGAAGTGAAAGTGCTCTTTCCATGCTCAGCGAATCCTCTTCAGGCAGAAGGCTGCCCCAATGCTCAGTATCTTAAGGAAGCCTGGGAGGGCCAAGCTCCTCCGGGCTTAGGTCCCCTAGCTGAATGCCCCATTGCAGGCACCCCTGGGGGCGGGGACATGTCAGGACACACTGTCCCAGCCTCTGGCAGCAGGGGGCTGCTCTGGGACAGGAGGTCAAAGTTGCCCTCATTTCACAGCATGAACTGGAGGCTTTGCAGGCCTGTGCAGACCTCACCCTCAGGGACTGCCTGCAGTAGCACATCTCCCTGGGCCTCTGCAGGCAACGATGAAGGGTAATACCCCTCATTCAGCAGGTGTCCACCTGCCTCCTCACTGAACTCTCAGACACACATGACACACGTCTCTGTAAGGGAGCTACAACCATGACTCACTGCTGGAGTCCTCACTTCGAACCCCCCAGCTGGGGCTTCTCTGGCCACCGGAAGCCTCCCAGGGATCTTGGCCACCAGGACTTCCCCTGGGGTGGTCTTGATGTCCCTGGTGTTCTTGCCACAGACTCGGGCTCAGCTTTAGACCCCCCCCACTCCCACCCAGCATTCTGCATCCAGCAGGCTCCACCTTCCTTGAGCAGCAGATGGGAAAGCAGAAGCCAGTGTCCACCCACGACTTTCCAAAGTGAGGGACTTTCCAAAGTCCCCACCCCTGCTGCTTTCTGTCCCTGATTTTCCTGGGAATGGCGGTGACATCTGGAGGGGTGCAGGCAGATGATAGATACAGGATACACAGAGGAAATGAAAACAGGAGCACCTGCGACGATTCCGTTTGCCACTCACCAGTTTCACTTTCTTGATTTAGACAGGGACTTTCAAATTCCACCTCCTTCACTCTCCTGGTCTTCCTACCCTGCTGGTCCTTGGACTTGTGCTCAGACCACCCAGGCGCAGGGCCTTTTGTGTTGTGAAGTCCCATCAGGACAGCCTGGGGCTCATCCTCTGAGTGGAGTCCCCAAACTGCTCGCCCCTCTTGAACTTGGCAGCTCCCTCCTCAAGCTCCTGACCAAATCTTGATTCTCAGCAGGTGACGTGGCATTTGCTTGGCTCCTACCTGCCCATCTGCCCATGTTGTGATGTGTCCTTTCAAGGTCACCTTCTTCAGTTGTGTGTGCTCTTCCTTCTTGAGTCTGTTTCCTCTTACTCTCCCTGGCCTTCCTCTTCCTACTCCCTGGGCCTATAAATATGCTAAAAAAAAAAAAATGTAACCCTTCCCTCCCTGGCCCCCCTCAGCTACCACTCTGCTCCCAGGCCACCTCCTCGGAGCTTTCTGGAGCCTGGTCCTCTCTTGCTGTCTGCACATCCTCTCCTCCCTCTTATTACCTAACCTGCTGCAACCTGGACTTGCCACCCCACCCTCCATTCCACTTAAACCCTCCTGTCTATAAGTGACCTGCCAGCTGCTCTGAGAGACAACCCGCATCCTTTTCTCTTTCAATCCGCATCATTTCATGCCACTCACTCCCTTCTTGAGGCTTCTGTCTTGGTTTTCAGGACGTGACTCTATTCAAGTTCTCATCTTTTTTCTTTTCTTTTCTATTCTGTTCTTTTCTTTCCACAGAGTCTCACTCTGTCACCCTCGGCAGAGTGCCATGGAATCATCATAGTGCACAGCAACCTCAAACTCTTGGCCTCAAGTGATCCTCCTGCCTCAGCCTCCCGAGTAGCTGGGACTACAGGTGCCCGCCACCACACCTGGCTAGTTTTTCTATTTTTAGTAGAGACAGAGTCCAGCTCTTGCTCAGGCTGGTCTGGAACTCCTGAGCTCAGGGAATCCACCCACCTTGGCCTCCCAGAGTGCTGAACCACTGGGCCCAGCCCTATTTTTTTTTTTTTCTTCTTAGAGACAGAGTCTCCCCAGTCTTGCTTTGTTTCCTGGACATAAGGAGAGTGTTGTCATAGCTCACAGCAACCTCAGACTCCTGAACTCAAGGAGTCTGTCTTTGCTGCCTCAGTATTCCAAGTAGCTGGGACTACATGCACTTGCCATAATGCCTGGCTAATGTTTCTATTTTTTTGTAGGGCCAGAGTCTCACTGTGTTGCTCAGATTGGTCTCATCTTGCCCAGCCCACTGCTTCTTCTCTTCGTTGCTGGCTACCCAAGCTGCCCAGCACACGCGTGTGTTCCTAGGAGTCCACCCTTGGTCCACCTCTCTTCTCATTCTCCATGCTCTTCAAGCTGACCACCCAGTGATGGTTAATCACCCTCATACATGTATGTTGTTGGCCCCCAAGTCTATTCTCCAGTTTTCTAGACCAGCACTGTGCAATAGAACTTGCTATGATGATGAAATTTTCTACAAACTGTAGTCCAACATGGTAGCCGCTAGCCATGTGTGGCTAATGAGTGCTTGAAAGGCCGCTTGTGCATCTAAGGAACTGAGTTTTAGACATTATTTAAATGTAACAGTTGCAAGTGGCTAATGGCTATTGCATCGAACAGTACAGTTCTAGGCCCTCATCACCAAATGCTGTGGACACCTTTACATCAGTCCCTCTGACTCTTCAACAAGCCCCAAGCCGAGCTTTGTAGCACCACACTAACCCCACCCCCAACTCCAGGCCCTGAAGCAAAATGAAAACCTTCTCTTCCTTTTAATTCCTCTCCCTGGATTGGCAGCACCCACAGTCATACATTCTCCCAAAGCCTAAACTTCTAGGACTCTTTATTTTCTCTCATCTTCTATAATTATCAGTTGTGGTCAAATCTCCCTCTTTTTTTTTTTTTTTTTTTCAGAGACAGAGTCTCACTTTGTCACCCTTGGTAGAGTGCCGAGGCATCACGCAGCTCGCAGCAACCTCCAGCTCTTAGGCTTAGTCGATTATCTTGCCTCAGCCTCCCGAGTAGCTGGGACTACAGGCGCCCGCCACAATGCCCAGCTATTATTTTTGTTGCAGTTTGGCCAGGGCCGGTTTCGAACCCACCACCCTCGGCATATAGGGCCGGTGTCCTACCCACTGAGCCACAGGCACCGCCCATCTGCCCATCTCTTAAATCTCTTTCAGCTCTGCCCTTGCCTTACCAAACCTTCTCTGAAGCTTTAGTTTAGGGTCAAAGCCATCTCTTTCAAGGCTATTACCAATTCCCTGCACCCACCCTCCTTCCAGCCACCAGCTGAGCCCCTAGTCTGGATGGCTGTCCACCCGCTCCACCAATATGCCCCGGGGAGTTGGCTTCCCCACACTCTGCTTCCTGGGCTTCTCTGCCCTCACACTTGCACTCGGGTCAAGAGACAGGAGGGTAGGAAGAGGTTGGGGTTTTAACCACTGAGTTCCCGGGTTGTCAGTGGCTACCTCCCTTTACTAAAGCCCAGGCCCCTGTCAACTGGCTGCTCCTCCAGCTACCTGAGCTCTGGTTCCCACGCTCTTCTATTGCTTCCAGCCGAGATGCACTAACAGTTCTCTGCTGCTGCTAGTGCTGGGGTGCTGCCCCACCCTGTGTTGTTTCTCTAGGCCCTTCTCAATCCCTTTTACACAGCCCACTTATTACATTCTCCTTGCTTAAATTACCCAGTTTAAGTAATTATCTGTTTCCTCCAGGACTTGTTTGATATCCCCCCTTATGCCTTGAAATACCTCCCCATCACCCACAGGAGATAAATAAAAATGGCACTTCTTTGGAGAGCACTGGAAGCTATTCGTGATCTGTTCCCTGCCTACCCTTTCCACCTGACCTCTCTCTTCTTCTCCCTTGCAACCTACAGGTTGTTTGTGGTGCCCTAAATGGGCCCTATTATTTCACACATCCATGCTGATGCCCGCCAAACTATTACTTAACCTTTAAAACCCTTCTCAGTGTCACCTCCTCTGTGAAGCCTCCCAGGCCTTCCTCCCTACTTCTACTGTACTTTGTACATATTCCCATCATTTCAGGTGTCACAATACATTGTAATCACTTGGTTGGGTCCATCCCATCTTTGCTGTCCGTAGAGTGCCTCTTAAGGTAAGGACTATAGGCCAGGCACGGTGGCTCACTCCTATAATCCCAGCACTTGGGAGGCCGGGGCAAGTGGATTACCTGAGCTCATGAGTTCGAGACCAGCTTGAGCAAGAGTGAGACCCCATCTCTAAATAATAACCAGGCATTGTGGCAGGTGCCTGTAGTCCCGGCTACTTGGAAGGCTGAGGCACGAGGGTGGCTTGGACCCAAGAGATTGAGGTTGCTATGAACTAAGATGCCACAGAGCTCTATCAAGGTTGACCAAGTAAGACTGTGTCAAAAAAAAAAAAGGTAAGGACTATATATATATTTTTTTAATTTAACAAAACATGTACTGATCCAGGCATGCCAGGTGCTAGATGTATAAGTGGTGACTCCTTTCCTTTCAACAAACACAATGAAGTATTACTCTCCCTGTTTAGAGGGTGAGACTCAGAAGGTTGGGTTACAGTGAAGTCAGGTTCGAATAATTGGTGAGCGGTTTGGATTTAGTGTCCAACCAAGTCTTTCCAGCTCTACCTTTGGGGCTTTTCTTCGCAACTTTATGTTACTGTGGATATTGCCAAAAATAGTTTTATAAGGCTAATGCTATGGCGCTAGTAGATTGTGACCTTCCCCCCCCCAAAAAAGATGAAATTGGAGTCCAAACACCCAGTACATCAGAACCAGCTTGATTTGGAAATAGGGTTTTTTGCTTTTTTGCAGTTTTTGGTTTGAACCCGCCACCTCCGGTATATAGGGCCGGCGCCCTACTCCTTGAGTCACAGGCACCACCCCTGGAAATAGGGTGTTTATGGAGGTAATCAAGTTACAGTGAGGTTAGGTGTGCCCTGATCCCATACGATCAGTGTTCTTATAAACAGGGGAAATTTGGACACGGAGATACAGGCAACCAAACACATAAAGACACAGGGAGCAGATGGCTGTGTGAGGAGGCTGGTGCCACAGAGTCCAGCCAACACCAGAAGTCAGGAGAGGTAAGGAGGGTTCTACCTAGAGCCTCAGAGAGAGCGCAGCCCTGTGGATGCCTTGAATTCGGACTTTCAGTCTCCCGAACTGTGAGGTAATTATTCCTTGCTTTAAGCTACCCAGGAACTTTGCCGCAGCCCTAGGAGACTCTCACAGCTGGGAGGCTGACCCTGAGAGGGGCTTAAACCCCTCCTTGCTGGGAGGCTGGGGGTCTTGGAGCACCGACTGGATGTGGAGTCTCCCTGGCCCTCCGCTGGGAGTATGGAGGAGACCCCCGACAGGCACTGATTGAACACCATGCTTCCAACTGGCTCTAGTGACCACAGATGTCTATGACATGCAGCAATTTATAAACCTGACTCCTACCTCATTATAGATATACCTTAAGCATGTTCAAATCCCCAGCTGAGCTGTGCACAGTTGCTCAGGCCTGTAATCCCAGCACTTTGGGAAGCTGAGGCAAGAGGATTGTTTGAAGACAGACGCTTGAGATCAGCCTGAGTAACATAATGCAACCTCATCCCTACAAAAAAATAAAAAATTAGCTAAGTGTGGCGACTCATGCCTGTATTTCCAACTACTTGAGAGGCTGAAGCAGAAGGATGGCTTGAACCCAGGCATTTGAGGTTGCTCTGAGCTATGTTGATTCCACTGCAGTCCAGCAGGGGTAACAGAGCAAGACCTGGTCTCTCATTAAAAAAAATAAAAACCAAACAAACAAAACCCCAATCCCCAGCTCCTAGGGTAGCACCTAACACCCCCCAGGCTCCCAGTGCTGGTTATGGAGTCATCTGAGGCACCAGGGGTCTATGGAGAGTCTGAGTTTGGAGGGGCATCCAGGAGCCTGGCTTGGCTTTTGTGCACGCTCACAGGCCAGCCCCTGGGACATGTTCCAGTCTCATGCCATGCTTAAAGCAACCAAGTAAAGATTTAGGATGCTCTGGTGGGTTCTGTGACTACTTCCCAAGGGTGAGTCACTGCCCTGCGGAGAGGAGCAGGCTGAGGCCCCAGGGCCTGTGCTTTCTTTCTCTTTCTTTTGTCTTTCCAGGAAGCCCTTGGAACAGGATATAAAAGCAGCACTTTCCAAGTAGCCTAACATCCTGCTTCCAGATGCAAGAGGCTAAACAGGCCACCAGGATCACTTTTAAGTGGCTGTGACCACGATGTTTCAATTTGAAAGCTGGAGTCCAGCAACTTCCATATGCCCCTGCTCTGCAGCCCTCCCTTGCACCCCCATCCAGGCCCTCAGAATGATCCAAATAAATGTCACATTTTCATCAGTCTTCCTGGATGGAAATAGATGTCAGCAGTTTGGAAGGCAGGGACCTGGCCACGTCAACCCTAGGGTCTGGGGCTCCGCTCCTGCGAGGAGCACAACAAATGTTGGGTGAAATGAAATTTTGAAACAGTTGTTGAATTTGAGGAGTCAATATTGCAGCAAAATGACACCAAGGAAACCCTGGGCTGGAGGTTTGCTGGCTGCCCAGCCCGCCAGGCTCCTGCCATCATGCCCAGCTGGTGATCATCTGAACAGAGACTCCACAGTTTTTGCAGACTCCACATTTTCTTTTCTCCTAAGCTCTCAAAGCTCCGACTCCCAGGCCAGGGAAGAAGAGGCAACACAAGCTGATATTTATGTGGAACTTGAGTGTAGGTGCTTTTTTTTTTTTTTTGAGACAGGGTCTCACTCTGTCACCCTGGGTAGAGTGCCGCAGTGTCATAGCCCAGAGCAACCTCAGACTCCCGGACTCGAGTGATCCTTCGGCCTCAGCCTCCTGAGTAGCTTGGGGCTACAGGTGCCTGCCACCATGCCTAGCAAAATTTTCTATATTTAGTAGAGAGGGGGGTCTCACTCTTGCTCAGGTTGGTCTCCAACTCCTGAGCTCAAGTGATCCTCCCAGCTCAGCCTCCCAGAATGCAGGAATTATAGGCGTTGAGCCACTACAGCCGCCGAGTGTTTATGCCTTTCAGTGAAATAGATGCCGGAGGTTCTTCTGAGCTCTGGTTAACAAAGAGAAGTACTTTTAATGTCCCCAGGTCCCTGGGGAAAGCTAAGAACCCCAGAAAGGGCAGGACCAGAGTGTGCAGGATGAAGGATCAGGGGTGGCCACAGGTCAAATCACCGGGGCATAACCCTGGCCCTGTATTTGGTAACAGCCTGTTTGGATAAACCAGTCAGATGAGATTCCTCATGAGTGAAGCTTTAAAAAAATACACTTTTTGTAAGAAGTGCTGTCTCCTTGGTCTCACTGTGTGGCAGCAGTTTTGCCGGTTGGGTCTTTGCTTGTGTTAAACACCACTGAGGCACGATCATTCAGCCGGTGGGGTGACAGTGCTGAGCCACGGACCTGCAAGCATATCAAGCCCTTGTCCTGTGTCCGCCATGGTGGGGAAGCCAGGACAAAAGACACGCTGACTAGGAAAAGAGAGTCTGGCGCAAGGAAGAGCCCACTCAGAGATTCACACATAACACAGGCTGAGTACTCAGAAGCAAACCTCAGCACTGCTCCATCCAAGCTGCGGGCCCTGCACCCGTGACTCAACTCCCTCTATCTCAGTTTCCTTATGTGTGAAATGGGGATGATGACAGTCACAGGACCTGCTTCCCCTGGGCGGTCAGCAGGACTGTGTGCAAGCATCTGCATGAAGTCAGCGGCCAGAGCAGTTTCTGCCACATTTTCAGCATTATTTGTTGTTTTTGTTCTTTTTATCTACTACGCTGTTAAACGAGATATTATATATAAAGGGCTAAGCAGAGCCTGGCCTTTATCTAGTACTCAATATTAATTTCTACTATTATTATTAGGAGTAGTAGTATTTGCATTATTTAAGGTCTGAATTAGATATCTCTTGCTGCATAACAAACTCAGCAGCTTGACATAACCACAGACGTCTGTGACCTCACAAGTTTCCCAGGGGTCAGGAATCTGGAGCAGCGCTATAGTTTTGTGGTTCTAGCTCAGGGTGTCTAATGAGGCTGCAGACAAAACTGTTGCCTGAGGCCTGACACGGCTTGAGCAGGGCCTGCTTCCAAAGTGGCTCACTCCCATAGCTGCAGGTTGGTGCTGGCTATTGGCAGGAGGCCTCAGTTCTTCTCCAAGCGACTCCTTGCCCAAGGCGGCTTGAGTGTTCTCACATGGCAGCCGGCTTCCCATCCGGCAGGTAACACAGGAGAGCAAGGGAAGCAATGCAATGTCCTTCATGACCCACCCCCGGAAGCCACACTCTGTATCACAATCTCTTCTCCGTGACAGGAGTCAGTCCTGTCTGTTTGGGGAGAGGCTACTCAAGGGGCATGCACACCAGCAGTGGAGACTCTTTGGGGCCATCTTGGAGCCCCGCTACCAGCAAGCACTAAATGTCATGATGGAGACTTGAGCTCTGCAGGAATTCAGGTGAGAGAGACAGAAATGAAGGTGAAAGCGCCCAGGGAAAGTTCACGTCCTTTTCAGCTAGATCTTGAGGAATATCTTCACTGTTTCTTCTTCCATATATTCTCTCTTTCAGCAGGACTTGGAAAGAGAGAAGCCTAGGACTTTCACAATCAGAAGGGCAAGAAGGAAGCAGAAAATTATGAGGAAAAGCTCCAAAGAAGCAAGCAGGACCTGCCAGAAGGATAATGAAAGTAGACGGATGTGGAAGGAAAAGAGTTCAGAAATAACAAGGTGAAAGAGGCAGCAGAGCCCAGCAAGGAGTGCCCAGAGCCCAAGGAAACACATTAGAATGAATGGGAGTAGAAAGTAAACATGTAAGGCCTGAGGCTCTGGCTAAAAACATGTTCACAATTCCTGCAGGCTTGCTTGATGTGGGAGATTTGAGGCTGGGTATCAGATTTGGGGAGTGGGAAAAAAATTCTCCTCTCAGGGACATTTGCTTCCACGTGAGCATGTTCCGGTGGGGTCAAGGCAATACCAGGAAACGGACTTTAATAGCTTCCTTCTATCAGAGTAGGAAGCTCAAGTTGATAAGAAGTTGGAATCCAGTATCCCACTGGGAGGAGAAGCCTCCCCAAAGGAAGCGCTGGAGTGGGAGATAGTCTGTGTTTATACAGTGCGCCCGTGCTGTCTGCAGTTTACACAAACTGTATCCGTGGGCCAGGCTGGGATAGAACCGCCTGACCTAGAAAAGCCCAAGTCTGGGCCCAGTGCCCAGCCAGCCAGCCAGCCAGCCAGCACCAGGAGGAAGCGCCTGCCAGACCCACCCAGCCCGGAGCTCCGAGCTGCTGGGAGACTGTTGGCCCCACACTGCAGGCTGACCAGAGCTGGGACAACAGCTTTAGTATCCCCTTCACGTCCTACATGGAGCCACCTGTTTGATTCTTCTAGTTCAGTGGTTCTCAACCTGTGGGTCGCAATCTCTTTGTAACGATGAAAATACATCGCAGCATTAGGTAGGTTGAGAACCACTGTCTAGTTTATGCCGGTCAGCAAGAGGGATTAGGCAGCCCTTTGCATGACGTTGGGTCAGTCATCAAAACGGTCATGAAGCCCAGCATTCTGGAGATCGGTGTGGCCTCCACCAGCATTGCCAACAGCACGCTCAGTGGCTCACCAATCTGTGCTGCTCGAAGAGCTGGGTGAGTCAGGCATGTGTGGGTTTGATCAACACCGTCCCAGACTGTGGCCTTGGACAAGTGCGTTTTCCTCCTGAGAGTTTCACCTTCCCCATGTGGTCAGTGGGGAGAAGCCTGATAGAGGAGCAGCCTTTAGATAGTGCCTGGCACAGAGCGAGAGCTCAGCACAAAATGACAACCACCACTATGTCATTATTATTCCACTGCCACCCGCTCCTCCTCGTCTTCATCCCAGTGCTGTCCCCAGCCCCAATGCCCTCCTCCCTACTCCTGCTCTCTTCCTCTTCACTCTACACTCGTGTGAGTGGGCAGGCTGGTGATGTGCTCACCCCCACAGATCTGAGCAGCTGTCCCTGTTTCCACGGTGGCATGGAGCACTGAGCGCAGCAGTGGCTGGGTGACCCATTGGCATCGGCTAGGTTGACTGTGAGCTCCTGGTTCATTCCTTCACGCTTGTACTCCTAACACATAGCACGGTGTCCACCCAGGCTGGGCACGCCCCACACATCCCAACATCTTGGTGTTGGACTTGTGCCACCTACCAGAAAGCACAGTCCACTCTGGTAGCCCCAGAGCCTTGCTTTGGCCTGGGCTGCCTGCATTTGGGGATTGGAAATGAAGGGGAGGATCCAAGGGCGAGGGGATGAGTGGCTTTCCCAGCACACCAAAACCTGAATTCATGTTGCAGTAAGACTTTTCCCAGAGAAAGTGTCAGAGGTAAGAAAAAAGGTTAGCCAGGAGCACAGGGGTTGCCACCTAGTACTTGCCCCTGACTTCTGAGAAAGAAGGGCCCAAATCCAACTCCAGTCTGAACCCAGCACCTCAAAGAGTTTTCTAAACTAAGGAGTGTCTCTCACAATCTCAGAAACTCAAAGCAAAGTCCAAGGTTTGCCCTGTGATTCAGAGGGTGGGGTGAGTATTATGAATTATACTTTTGGGTTGTTTTTACTCCATAAAAAATACAGACTCCTTGGCAGAGCTTGTACTCTGGGAGGCCGAGGCAGGGGGATCACTTGAGCTCAAAAGTTCGAGACCAGCCTGAGCAAGAGCGAGATCCATCTGCACAAAATATAGAAAGTTAACTAGGCGTTATGGCAGGTGCCTGCAGTCCTAGCTCCGTGGGAGGCTGAGGCAGGAGGATAGATTGAACCTAGGAGTCTGAGGTTACTATGAGCTAAGGTGACACCATAGTACTCTAGCCTATAGAGCAAGACTTTGTCTTAAAAAATGAATGAATGAATAAAGAGTATGGTTGGTTTATGATCCTGCAGACTCTGGCTTTGTGGAGTCTCCGGATGTTTCTATTAGCTTTCATGCTAGCCAGGTTCTGTTGCTACACGCCTGAATTGCCACAGCCCCCTTCAGCCTTGCTCCCTGGCAGTTATCCCTCCTCCCTCCATCCCCTCATGGACACTGGTGCCTGATAAATCAACACGAAACAGAGCAAACGCTGCCCACTTTCTTGCACAGAAACATTCCAGTGGCTCCTGTTTAGCAACAGAATAAAATCCCAACATTAAAACCAGGTATCTAAATCCTTCCGGATCTGACTCCGCTCTGCCTCTTTAGCTTCAACTTATTGGCTCTGATCAAACTGGCTTCTACACTGTCTTGGGCTCATGCCAGATGAATGCCAGCTCTCAGGTTGTTCCACCTGCCCGAATGCCTTTCCTTACTCATTTTCTCATATCCAGTCAGTCAAGCCCCTGGTCCACTGGCTCAGGAAATAACCACTAGTTCCCTATAACTACTTAACACTTAAAATGTGGCTAGTGTCACTGAGAAACTAGCATTTTTATTTTATTTTAATTCATTTTAAGACCAATAAACAAAGTTGCTGAAAATTACTCAAGTATGTTTGGAACAACTTGGTTGTGTGAATCTACATTTTTAACTGTAAATTTTAATTTGAAAGCTTAATGCACATCAACTACCTCTGATGAAAATTTAGCATTTGAATTCAGCTTGCTGCAAGTGTAAAATACACACTGGATTTTGAAGTCTTAGTCTCCCCTGTCCTCATCCCCCCAAAAGAAGGTAAAATGTCTTCAATGATCTTCATATTGATTACATGTTGAAAGGATATTTTGGGCTGGGCACAGTGACTCAAACCTATAATCCTAGCACACTGGGAGGCCGAGGTGGGTGGATTGCCTGAGCTCAGGAGAATCGCTTGAGCCCAAGAGTTTGAGGTTGTTGTGAGCTAAGACATCATGGCACTCCACCAAGGGTAACCAGGTGAGACTTTTTCTCACCAAAAAAAAAAAAAAAGAAAGAAAGGATATTTTGAATATATTTGATTTAATGAATATATTATCAAAATCATTGTCACTTTTTAAAATCTTTTTAATGTGGCTACTAGAAAATCCAAAGTTATATATATGGTTTGTATTTCTATTAGCCATGCTGTAGTTTCTGCATTCCTGAAAGATAAGCACAACTCCTTTAATACTTAGTATGTGCTTAGAACTTGGGGATAGGTGGTCAGGAAAGAAAAGACAAACTTATATGCAATTTTGTAATTTTTGTTTGTTTGGTTGGTTTTTGTTTTTGTAGAGAAAAGTTCTAGCTCTGTTGCCCAGATTGGAGTGCAATTGTATGATCATAGTTCACTGTAATCTGGAACTCTTGGGCTCAAGGACTCCTCCCATCTCGGACTCCCGAGTAGGCAGGACTACAGGCATGTGCCTGGCTAATGTTTTGCTACTATTTTTAGAGACAGGGTCTCGCTGTGTTGTCCAGGCTGGCCTCAAACTCCTGGCCTCAAGTGATCTTCCTGTCTTGGTCTCTCAAAGTGCTGGGATTACAGGCATGATCCATACCCAGCCACTTTACATATGTTACCATGATCTTCTCAACAACCCACTGGGGTGTGAACATTAATGGCTCCATTATTCAGATGAGGAAAATGAAGCTCAGAGAATTTAGGTAGTTCATGACAGGATACCAACAGAAACATGAGGTGGCAGACCTAGGGTTAAAAACTCCCTGCCTACCTCTCACAGGTGTTCTTTGTGACTCCACCTCACGCCTGATAGGAGTGGTCATCTGTGAGACACCTGCTTTTGGTAAGGACAACTCAAGTTCTAGTTTACTCTGGACCATACAGGGAAACTTGACTGTCCAGCTTACACTTCTCCGAGCAGGATACTTGATTGATCTCCTTTCAAGGCTGTTCTGTCCAATCCCCCTTCCCTGCCCCAACCCATACACATCCTTAATTAGATCCACTTACTGTCCCTTAATGTGGTATTATCTAGCTATTTCTAGTTAGCACTGTGAGCAGTAAGATCCAGGATCTGGGGCCCTCTCTTCTCTGGTCACTGTGTAGGTCCCTGAAGCTCCGGTGGATTACACATCCAGCTCTCAACCCTTAGAAACATAGGGAAGATGGTTGGCTGTAGGCCGATGGTTCATACTCGTTTATTGAGCCTTTATTAAATGCCATGCAAGATGCTGAAGATACAGAGTAAGCTGTGTCCCCTGCCTCAAAAAGCCCACCTTCTGGCATAGTAGGCAAGGGAGGAGAATGACAATCTTGGGTGACAAGTGCTGGGATGGAGAGAGCAAGAAGACCTCAGAAGCCCAGTTCAACCTTGACCAGCCTGGAGAGATCAGACCAGGGAAAGAAGGATTGGGAGATGGGGATGATGGACTCAAAACTCAAAAGGGAGAACTCTGGGTGTTTTCTACCACTGCCAGACAAATTAGACAAATGGGTGGTCCTATGGGGATGGGCCTAAAATTAACTGAGATAGTAATTTGTCAAAAGAAAAAGCTATTTTTCAAGAGGAGACTATACTTGGGGGGCGGGGAAAAGGCTTTTCAGAAATACTTCATAGCTTCTGACTATTGACAAAGTGATCAGTATTACCATTCGTTCCCCCGTTTATGGAAAAGGTTAAATAATGAATAAGGCTACAGAGGAGCAAATCTTTTGGGGAAACAAGCCATAAATGGTAGGTATATGTTTGTTAGACTTTTCCATTGCTTCCCCTGATAGGAGCGGGCATCTGTGAGACACTTACTAATGGTCAGGCTAGTCTATTGGGTCAAGTTTGTCCCAGGAGGAGTTAAATAGTGCCCCACCCCATCCCAATTCCCTAATTGTTGTAACAAATTAACTGAGAGTCTCGTGATCTGCTCTATTCTTAGAAAATCAGGTTGATAAAAACATCTCAGATTGTATGTGAAACCCGCACACTGTACCCCATGATTGAATTATTGTACACAGCTATGACTCAATAAAAAAAAAAATAATAAAAAAAAAAGAAAATCACCTAAGGCAGTAGGTGTTAATCTTTTCAAATCTGAGCACCTTGCACCTTCCACACTCCTTAATGCCTAAAGTATGTTTAACTCCTTGAAGATAACTATGTCTTCCCTTAGTAGAAATCGAGCTTGACAGAATGACTGAGTCCAAAATGAGTTTTGTATGCGCTTCTCTAGAAAACTGCTCTTTGGTTTTCTGCCTGGGGTAGCCTCAGGAAAGGCAGTGAGGGCCACAGTGTTGGGCCAAGGGCTGACTAATGAATGACTTCAGTGCAGTCAGCTGAACACTCAGAAGTGTTATCATTGGGATCCATTTCAAGAGCCTGGGACCTTGAGGTCTAGTTCACCTATGAAACAGGGTAGTTTTGATGCTAGCTCATTGTTATCTTCTAGCCAATACCACACTTGGCTCCAGACATCAAGGCCCTCTGCCTGTGCTTTAGTGGCCCTTCTCCAGCCCTCTCCTGGTAGAGCCCTTAGGCATGCAGCAAGGCCAAGGGACTTATCAGAGCCTGTGCTTCCCCCAGACCAACCTCCAGGTGCCAAGGAGCCCAAAGTTCCCATTCAAGCAGGCCAAGTCCTGGGTAGTGGGGTCTGTCCTAAAGGAGGAATGCACACTGATGTGTCCACTCCTGGGCCCGAGGGTTGTCCAGAGGTCACTGTTTGGAAGGGAAGGGTACAAAGAGCATGCGGGTGTTGGCTGAAGTACCCACATGCACACACACAAGGCACCCCCTCATTATTTATGACCTTGATGACACAAGCTCATCTATTGGGCCGTGAGCACTCAGAAGGAGACATGATAATGCTGATCGACAGCTGGCTCTGTCGTCTTGTATAACCCTACCAAGCACTCCAAGATTATTATACCTAGTTTACAGACTAGAAAACAAAACCCATGTTCTTCATGTACCGTGCTGACACCTCCACCTGAACTTCTACTTCAAGAGATGATTCCTCAGGCTCCTAATAAATCCTGCCCCTCTTCAGAGTTGAGATTTTGGGGTCAAACCCTAAAAGACACATCCTTTTCTCATTGTTGTATCAGGCCCTTTAGACCAGAAACAGATCTTGCTGGGGGGCTGGGAGTTACCCTGAGCATAGGAAAGAGAAGATACATGTTCATACCACAAAAGGAAGGGCTTAGGAAGCACACAGGGAGAACATTCCGACGATGACCATATTGCTAACCCTTCAAAGGTTTTCTTGTTTTGTTTTGTTTTGCAGTTTTTGGCCAGGGCTGGGTTTGAACCCGCCACCTCTGGCATATGGGGCCTGCGCCTTACTCCTTTGAGCCACAGGCGCCGCCCCCTTCGAAGGGCTTTTAGAGAAGTCTGGTTGTTCCTTCCTAATAGTCCAAAATTCAATGTCCCATTCATTGATGGGCAGACCCTGAGCTCACTTGTGCTATAGCTTAATCCCCACAGTAAATCTCTATGTATTGCCACCCCTAATTCACAGATAAGAGAGGCAAGGCTCGGATCTGTTGACTGAGTTCCCATCCACATTCTGTCCACTGCACTACATTCCTTCTCCAGAAAACAAAATGACTAGCAAGCAATCTGATGAGATTCATACTGAAAAGTGGATCACTTTACTACGTAAGGGAGCTTTTCCTAGTATAATTCTGTTTATTAGCAAAGAAAGGGGAAACAATCTCAAGTACAAAATTGCTTAACACACATCCAGAGCCTTCCTTTTGCTTTTATTTTGTCCTCTGTCTTCTCCTGGCATAACCTTCCCAGGGGAAAGCTAGGAAGTGAAGAGGGTCCTCAGCTCCAGGAACTATCTTCTAAGCACTCTTTTTCTGACACTCTGCCACAGCAGCTGCTGCCATTCCTACCATGAGCAAGCCTTTCTTTTCCTTTGCAGCTAACTCTAAGGAGGTTGGAGAAAGTTGATGATAGCCAGCGTGTCATAGTCCGGCCATAGTCCGACAAAGGCCACATGGACCATTTCTCGGTACCCCTAGGTCAGCCCCTATTGCTTGATGGTAAATTCAATCAGCTGATGCTCCCTGGCATTTTGTACTGAGGCAAAGGCCAGGTGAACAGGCCGTGACCATCAGCTGCCTGTACACGGAGCCAGCTATCCAGGAGTGTGGTTGTTGGAAGGGGCAGGTCCAAGTCTGCTAATCCAGTGTTCCAAAGGAAAGAAAACTTCTGCATGCTGCCAGGGTGGGAGCACGGGATTGCAAAACGCAGGAATAAATTGAGACTGCCAACTGGAACTTTCCTGGAGAAAAAGAACTTACGTCCTCAGCATCCTTACCAATTTTTGGCAAAGGGCACCCCATTTATAGACATTAAAATATAAAAAGTATCCCTCGTCTTCAAAAGCTGTAAAGAGAAATGAAAAGGACGGAGGGAGCAGGATGTTTTGAGTTTCTCAGAAAGAATCTCAGATTTATAGGCAAAGCCTTGTGCTTCGGGTTATATAAACAGATTGCCCTTAAATGGCTCTGCTGTGGTGAGCAAGGTGGAAAAGCTTTATGAGTAATGGTGTGTGTCTTTAAGACGGTGTCAGCTGCGGACCTTGCACGAGCTGAGAGCTTAGCTGGTCAACAGCAGCTCCGGGATCTTTCTCCGAGGCTGAGAAAAATACAACCAATAATTAAAGTCATGTTTTCCATTATTGACAACAACAAACAAAACCACCAACAATTCAATTCCACATGTCTAGTTTCATACAAAACTTTCCACATGAGAGGCTTATTCTGGTAACGGTTAAAATCAAATTTCATTAGGAAAAAATTGCCTTTTCAAATGTAACTCATGTTCAGCAAAGAACGTGCGGGACTTATGTACCACATGAATGAATAAACAAACAAATAAATGGTGCCTCTTATTTCTCCATCAGCCACCTGGAACGTTTACAAACCAAAGTCTGAGCTCAAAGTATAGACCATCTTGGAAAAACAGACAAAATAATGAACTCTATGGTGCCTGGAGGTTAAGTACAGTTAGCTACTTGTTTCGAGCTTGAACATCACACACCTGGATATTCTAGGCCCTAGAGCAATTTTGGCACATCAGAACGAGTACTGGAGTACGACTGAAAATAGGCAGTTTCCAGCCCCTGCTCTGCATCTGGCCACAGCAAGGAGTCTTTGAGTCACTTAAACTTTCCTTGGCCATGCAATAGTGGTTCATGCCTTAACCCTAGCACTTTGCGAGGCCAAGGTGAGAGGATCATTTGAGGCCAGGAGTTAGACAGCAGCCTGGGCAGCATAGAGAGACCTTGTCTCAGGAGAGGAGAAGAGAGGAGGGGAAGGGGCGGTGGGTGAAAAAAAGGAAAGAAGGGAGGGAAGGAAGGAAAATATAATTAGCTAGGTATGGTGGCACATGCCTATAGTCTCAGCTACTGGGAAGGCTGAGGCAGGAGGATTACTTGAGCCTGGGAGCTCAAGGCTGCAGTGAACTATGATCATTCCACTGCATTCCAGCCTGGGATAAATAAAATAAAATAGGGGTGGCGCCTGTGTCTCAAAGGAGTAGGGCGCCTGCCCCATATGCCAGAGGTGGTGGGTTCAAACCCAGCCCTGGCCAAAAAAAAACAATAATAAAATGAAATGAAATAAAATAAAATAAAAAACAACCTTTTTTGGACCAATGGCAGGGAGGTTAATGCTGGGTTTTCCTCTCCTATTCTAAGTAGAAACTGAAATAAAGTAGGTCAAAGTGCTTTGAGGCATTTAAAACATTACACAAATGTAAGGATGTGTATTCTGGGAGGGCTTGGGAATTCCCTTCCTTTCTTTTAGGGAAAGGAAGGCAAAAAAAGTCCATGCCCGTTTTATCCATAAGAAAGGATTCGACTCACTCATTTAATACTATGATGAGACAGAAGAGAGTTGTGTAATAAGAACATTGGATGTGTCATCATCCTTATTAGAAAATTAACACAAGGTTTAACCATCAAGTAATGAGACTGATATTTAAATAAACATATCTGAATGGGTGTTGTTCCATACTGAGTAGTGAGTAGTCACCTTGGCAGGGGAAACACTTATTTAAATCATATTTCCTATCGAGAAAATTTTTTAACTCCTCTTTTGGAACTGTTCCTAGAAGCTCTGGCACATTTTTAAAAATATGTCTGAGGGTGACACATTTTTGTCCTTTGTGGATAGTTCTGATTTTTGTAAACAGCCTAAAGTTATTTGTCATGATTGGTAAATAAGCTAAGTAATACCGTTTTAAAATTGAAACTAAGATTATAAGATAGAAGCCTATATTTCTTTCAGTTCCAAGAGAAGAGTGACAAATAGATTTCAAGTATGTCAGTCTGGTTGGAAAGGCTTTGGTTCTCAAATGACAAGAGGCGAAAAGCCATTTTTAAATGTATTTTTAGTCGCACTCTTCATTATTTATCTTAAAGACTATTTGCCACTAGGGTTTGAGTTTCCAGAAAGAAAAAAGCACAGCCTCTAATCATTTTATCAGTATTCCACAGGGCACGCGAATCCTTCATTTCCATAGGGATTAAGTGTCTAGCAACAATACAGATGTTTGCAATGAGTCAACATCTGGGCCTGAAGGAAATACAGCACCCAGCAATATTTTAGTCAGTACACTCTATACTCCCTTAAAAAGTTGGGATTTTTTTTTCCAGTTATGAAACAATCTCTCTGAAAATCAAAAGATCACTAATACCTTCACAATGTCACCTGAAGCTGCTGGAATAGATTTGCTTCTGGTATAAATAATTAAAATTGTTAGTATTTTTTTAAAAATAAACACACTGGCACCTTCATTCATTAAATGTGGGCACTGTGGGCTCTTCAATGTTAAGTGTTGCCAATGACTTTTTATGGAACATATTTTTCCCTATTTTTTTATTATGGTAAAATTCACTTAACATAAAATTCTTCATGTGACCATTTTAAAGTGCATGATTCACTGGCATTTATTTAGCACATTCATAATACCCTGCTAGCATCGTCACTATCTAGTTCCAAAGCATTTTCATCACCCCAAAAGGAAACCTTGGATACATTCAGCAGTCACTCCCCATTCTTCTCTCATCCCTCAGATCCTGGCAACCATGACACTAATCTTTCTGTTTCTGTGGGTGTGGGTATTCTAGATTTTTATTGATTTCTTATTTTATTTTATTTTGAAACAAAGCCTTGCTCTGTCATCCTAGGTAGAGTGCTGTGGCATCAGCTTCACTCACAACAACCTCAAATTCTCAGGCCCCAGCAATCCTCCTGCCTCTCGAGCAGCAGGGACCACAGGCCCCCACCATAATGCCAGGCTAGTTTTTCTATTTTAAGTAGAGATGGGGTCTCATTCTTGCTCAGGGTGGTCTTAAACTCCGAAGCTCAAGCAATCCACCCAGCTTAGCCTCCCAGAGTGCTCGGATTACAGGGATGAGCCATCGCACCCAGCTGGACATTTTATATAAGTGAAATCTTATAGTATGTGGCCTTCTATTTCACTTAGGACAGTCTTTTCAAAGCTCATCCACACTGTAGCACGTATCAGCACTTTATTCCTTTTTATAGCTGCGTAATTTCATTGCATAGATACATCAGATTTTGTTCATCCACTCATTTACTTATGAACTTTTTGTTGTTTTTTGAGACAGAGTCTCACTTTGTCACCCTCAGTAGAGTGCTCTGGCGTCAAATCTCACAGCAACTTCAAAATCTTGGACTCAAGTGATTCTCTTGACTCAGCTTACTAAATAGCTGGGACTAAAGGCACCTGCCACAACTCCTAACTATTTTTAGAGACAGGGTCTCCCTCTTGCATAGGCTAGTCTTAAACTTGTTAGCTCATACGATTTACCCGCCTTGACCTCCCATAGTGCTAGGATTGATTACAGGCATGAGCCATGGCACTGGCCTATCAATGGACATTTGGATTGTTCTCACCTTTTAGTTCTCCTAGATAATGCTGCAATGAACATGAGTGTACAAGTTTTTGTTTGGACATCCATTTTCTTTATTTTATTTGATTTATTTATATATTTTTTGCAGTCTTTTTTTTGGACGGGGCCGGGCTTGAACCCGCCACCCCTGTGCCAGTGCCAGTGCCAGTGCCCTACTCCTTGAGCCACACGCACTGCTCTGAACACCCATTTTTAATCTTTTGGGTACCCAGGAGGGAAACTGCTGGGTCATATGGCAATTCTTTGTTTAACTTAATGAGGAAATCAAACCCCAAACTCATTTTTATGCTTACAGTTTATAAGGGGAGGAGGAGGAGACGAAGAAGAACTGCAGTGGAACCCCAGGCAGGACCCAGAGTGGTCTCTTTTTCAGAAACACTGAGTACAGAAGCCAGGCTCCAGCTGAGGCAAGCTTGTTCCCAGGCAAGGTTACAAGCTGTTACCTTGAACAGCTTTCTCTGCTCTCTACATGTCACAACATGAACTGGCTGGGCAGGAATACCTTCCTGCCTCTTAGGCATTCTTGGTTTTCCATTATGTTGTGTACACTTCTAGAAAAAAGATGTTAACTACCTAAGGCTTCCCTCTTCTGTCTTTGCTGGAGTTCAGATTAGCACCTGGGATCAATGTAGACACAAAGTGCTATGCCCCTGTCCTGGACAGAGGCTTGTCCTTTTAAGCTAAACTAGAGAACAGGGCCTTCCTAACACTAGTTGGGACTACAGAGAGAGCCTCCATCAAGGGTGAATTTTTACCAAACATTTTGCCTGACAGCACTGGCCAGTGATTGTTACCCTGCCCATCCCCCCATACTGGAGATGAGCCTACCCTGCTGTGCATATTATAGATTGGACAACAACCTTATGGGCTTGGCCAGAGCAACAAGAGATAATCCTACTACAGGCATTGTTTACTGCAGCCACTTTACTGAGTCATGAGCCTTCTCAGTCATTAACCTGGCCCTAGACAGTAAAAGATTAGCACTGATTTTTAAATTTAAACCCATTCAGGAGCCTCTCAGAGTGCTGACCGCTTACCCTAACTCCCTAACACAAAAGCAAGTTTCTCAGCTACAGGCCCCCCAAAACAAGGAGCATTATGCTGCATTGCTAGCAACAGAGGCAGACTAAAATGGTTTTTTCCACTTGAAACTAAATACTAAGAATGAAGACATCAGTTCCCGGGGTCTTTTTTTTTTGAGACAGAGTCTTACTTTGTGGCCCTCTGTAGAGTGCGGTGGTGTTATAGCTCACCGCAACCTCAAACTCTTGGGCTTAAGCGATTCTCTTGTCTCAGCCTTCCTAGTAGCTAGGACTACAAGCACCAGCCACAAAGCCCAGCTATTTCTTAGAGACAAGGTCTCGCTCTGCCTCAGGCTGGTCTCGAACTCCTGAGCTCAGGCAATCCACCCGCCTCAGCCTCCCAGAGTTTGGGATTACACGCGTGAGCCACCCCGCCTGGCCTCGTTCCCAGGGTCTTGGCTGTGCTGTCTCTCTGCCAACCAAGCTGTCACTTGTAGCTTGTCTCCTGGCACCCGTTTCAGGTGTCCGGTCCTGAATCTGCTATTGGAACAGGAGAAAAGTCCCTCGGGTGGTCATATCCTCTATAATCTGGCAGGAAACCTAAAATTTGCCTGCTCCCGTCGTTCAGTTTGCTTATCTGTTTCCTTGTTGGGAAGAGTCTGCATCACAGTGTCCGGTTAGGGGGATTTTCACCATGACCTCACCCTCCTGCTGCTTTCATTCTCTGAACTCACGTCGCAGCTCAGCTCACATCAGTGAGATACTCACAACCCCTCCCAGCATATCTCACATGAACACGAACCCCAGTTCTTTTTCCTCAAAAGAGGACCTTCTCGGGGGGGTCTGAAAAATGCCAAAAAGAGCTGGAAAGGGGGTGGATTGACAGCATCTGGGTATCGCTCTGGACTTGGGAGAGGCAGAATGTCAAGGGAGCCACCTTAAGAAAATGCACCATGAATCTCCCAGGCTCGCGCCGGCCGTTGAAATAACTTTCGAGATAGTGTCCTCGGAGTTAGTGGTGGGGACTGTGACAGCAGGCGGCGGGCGCGTAAACCAGGGGAAAGGGCGGCGAGAGCCCAAAGAGCAGCGTCCGGGGCCTACTCTCCGATCCCCAGGGCGGGGGAAGGAGCCCTTCTACCCAGAAGCCGGCACAGTCAGTTTGAGGCGCGCGCCCGGCCAGCCCCACGTGACCGCAGCTCCCCAGATGTCCTCGCGCGCTCCCAGCCGCGGCCACGGGCACGCGAGAGCGAGCGCGTGACTCACCGGCCCAGGGCAGGAGGCGGGGGTACGACCCGGGCGTACGCGCGCGCTCCTGGAAGGCAGAGGGGGCGCGCACGCCCTGGGGCCACCGCCCCTCCTGGGCCCGCCCTCCTTCCCTCCCTCCCTCCCTCCCCGGCTCGCCTGGCCCGCCCTGCCCGGCCCGCCCTGCGAGTCAGTTCGCTGGTTCCCTCCCTCCCCGGGCGCGCTCGGGCCGCCGCTGCGCTCCCCGCCCTCGAGCCGCGGAGCCGGAGCCGCCCGCCGCCCGAGGAGGAGGCGGAGGGCGCCGGAGGGGCCCGCCGAGGCGGCGGCGGCGGCGGCGGCAAGATGGCGGACTTCCTGCCGTCGCGGTCCGTGCTGTCCGTGTGCTTCCCCGGCTGCCTGCTGACGAGCAGCGAGGCCGAGCAGCAGCGCAAGTCCAAAGAGATCGACAAATGCCTGTCGCGGGAGAAGACCTACGTGAAGCGGCTGGTGAAGATCCTGCTGCTGGGCGCGGGCGAGAGCGGCAAGTCCACTTTCCTGAAGCAGATGCGGATCATCCACGGGCAGGACTTCGACCAGCGCGCACGCGAGGAGTTCCGCCCCACCATCTACAGCAACGTGATCAAAGGTGCGGGGCTGAGCCGGGCGCTGCGGGCTGCGGCGGCGGGTGCGGGGCTGGGCGCCGCCCTCGTTCGCTCGGCCCCTGGCGGGGGACCGGGCCCGGCGGGAAGGGGGCGCGGCCCGGGCACCGGTCCTGCCTGCCGGGGCGCCCTGGACCCGCAGGTGAGAGGATGCCACGGGGCGCCCCGTTTTGCCTGCTGCCACCCCAGTGGGCGTCACAGCCGTTCCCTCTGTCCCCACCTGCTCCTGGACCCAGGTCTCGCCCTCTCCGAGAGGGAAATGAGGCGAACCGGGTACTTTGGGATGCGGGGTGACCTCTACTGTCCTTGCAGATGGGGCAGGAAGACCCTAGAGCAGCCCCAGACGCGACATCCCCATCCCCCGCCCGGGCGCTGTATGCTAACCTCGCTGCCCCGGGTGGGTGACCCGAGTCACATGGGGTCGGGTGCGCTCCCAACTCCCTGCATTCTTGGCCGCCTCCTGAGCAAGGGAGTTCTGGAACCGTCGCAGTAAGGAAACTTCTTGCCTGAGACTCTTTGTCAAGGGCTTAGAGTGACAGACTCTGGGGCCCATTTGGGCAATAATATGAAACTTGAGGGTGTCAGGTTTACTGTACTGGCATCGAGAACAAGTAGACCCGTACAGTTAGTCAAAAAAGAAATTAGCATCTGTGGTTTTTCACCCCAGTGTACCCATCAGGTAACATGTTGGCCTGTAATGATTGTGCAACACGTTCCATTCTCCTTTAGCTGAATGACTGGGGGCGGAGAGGAAGGGGGTACCACTACTCGCTTCTGTTTAGATGAAATTACGTAGTAATACGAAGACTCTTAGGCATAAAAGTGGGATCCTGTGCGGGTGGAGTCAGTGAATCTGTGTTGGGTTGAATGATAGGCTCTGCTCTTGTTTGACAGTATTTTCAAAATTACATTTCGTTCTTAACAGAAAAATATTTTGGGCTTTCAAAGAAATCAAGAAAGTGATTTTTATTTTGTCATTTGAAAGATAGATAGCACTCATTAGTGTCCGGTACATTCTGTAAAAAGTCATTTTGGCAAAATTTTGGTACAGCTCCTGGTACTGCAGGTGCATCAGGATTTTCTTTATTTTATCTGCGTAGCAGTTTATCTAGGAGTTTGCTACAGATTGCAAGAATTTCAAGCAGTGTTTTAAGTGGGATTTTTGTTCAGGAAGTACACAAGTAACTTATTGGTAACTTTCTTTTTTCTCCCAGAGTGTGGGTAGAGAAAAACTGCCTGCCTAGAAGAGAAGGCATTGTGGGGTAATGACTGGAGAAGAATGCTAGGCCAGGAACGCCTGGGCCACAGCCCCAGCACTTCAGCAGTTAAACTGTATAGAACAGTTGTACTTATTCTGCCTTAATGTTTAGCACAAAACTAATTAAAGTCTGTTTCAAGGCCATAGACCCTGCCTGGTTGGTCCTTAATTAAAGGTACCTTTGTATCCTGAATACAGCTGAATTTAAGGAATTATGTTAATGAAGAGTCAACATGTTAACTGATTGTGAGCCAGGAAAACAACCTAGATCTTAATGTATGCTAGGTTCTAAAGTGTGACCTACTTTGAGCATTGATGATGAGATGTAGTGACTGGCCATCTAGTTTTGTTGAGTTGGCATGATCAGAAAATTGACAGCAAAACATTTTTTTCAATTATCCAAACAAATGACTTCCTTAGTAACTGTGTGACTATTGAGGTGGACTAAAGATAATAGGTCAGTTAGTGATAGAAATACTAACAATTGAATTAAACTAACCTCTGTGAGCTGGAGTCTGTTTTTATGTCATTTTATAGTTGGTCTGCCTCCTTTTAGGGAAATCTAAGGCCATACTATGCCTTGCACTGACTTGAAGTTTGGGCCAGACGTTTTTTGTTTTGTTTTGGTCGTGTGTTTTTTTTTTCTTTTTGAGACAAGAGTCTCACTTTGTGCGGTGGTGTCACAGCTCACAGCAACCTCAAACTCTTGGGCTCAAGTGATCCTCTTGCCTCAGCCTCCCTCATTTTTATTAGAGACGAGGTCTCCCTCTTGCTCAGGCTGGTCTCAAACTCCTGAGCTCAGGTGATCCACCCTTCCTAGGCAGAAGTTTTTGAGTCTTTAGTGTGTTCCTTGAAGACTTACTGTTGGTGCTGGCTAGAGTGCTGAGGGAACTAGCAGAATGCTGAGCTGTACTGTTTGGTTCTTAGTGTTTCCTAAATAAATGTCTTTGAGATTGCTCATAAAATCTTGGTTCCAGCTGTTTTCTTCAGAGCCTCAACATCAGGCTAGGCAGCATAATTTCTTTTTCCTTTCTTAGTTTGGTTCTCCTTTGACCACCTTCTACCTGAAAGTTATTCTATAAATTGAAACTTGTTAAAATCCTTCAAAAAGAGTAGCTATGTTAGTAGTATTTGCTTTTCAAGGCTCTAATTTTAAGACAGGGAGTAACTATTAGATCTTTTAATCTCTGAGAAATTGTGGGTGTTTGTTTTGTTGTTGGTCTCCATTTTTGGATGAAGTGAGCCTGGAGTAATTCAGAAGTTTAAGAAAACAATAGTGGAATAATATTGCACGGGATGATGGGGAAAGGGGAGAGGGAGGGAAGGGGAGGGGAGGGAGAGGGTGGGGGGAGAGAGGATAAAGGGCAGGATCACACCAGTGGTGTATATTTGAATGGTCAGGAGAAAGCTTCTAAACACGGATCAAAAATGTTCTCACATAGTAATGAGAAAGTCTCTTGAATGTTATCACAATCAGGTTGATGAAA
>CAUYRH010052089.1:0-23957 GCA_963574655.1 Perodicticus potto | reverse complement strand
TACCCACCCACCCATCCATCTATTCATCCATCTATCAACCTACCCATCCACACACCCATCTACCCATTGATCACCCATCCCTCCATCCTCCCATCTAACCCACCCACTCATCCATTCATCCATCCAGAGTTTGCTCACTGGGAAGTGACCTTCAGAGGGTCTTGGTGAGGGGGCTGAGGGCCTAAGGACAGCAGACTTTGGCTTCTGAGAGTGGTTTTCACTTTTGCTACTGCCCTGAGCTAGGACAATGGGCACGTGGTGAGCAAGGGCTGAACTGTGGGGCAGCCAGACCCTCCGTGTCCCCAACTGCCAGGTAAGAATGTCCTCATCTGTTTGGTGAGACAGGCCAGACTGGCTGCATGGGGCTGGAGCTGGGACCCCAGTCAGTCTCCTCTGACCATGGACGGCCCTCGACTTGTTCTTGTGGCTGTGCCCAGCTGGGCCTGTGCCCTGAGACTGTGAATTCCTTGAGGACAGAGGATCAGTTTTCACCCTCTCTGTGTTGGACCCTGGGAATACAGCAGTGGGCAAATGAGAGCCGGCCCCGTCCCTGGCAGCTGGCAGTGCCAAGGGGAGACAGACAGCAGTCAGCAATCCCTCTGTCCACTCAGTGAGGGGATGATGCCCAGCAGAGGGAGATAAGGCAGCCTCTCCACTTACTGGGTACTCTGTGTTTCTGGGGTTGAGTATGTTCCCTCCGAAACTCATGTGTTGATGTCCTACCCCCAGTACCTCAGGTGTGGCCTTATTTCCAAATAAGGACATTGCAGGTGTGACTAGTACCGGTGAGGCCACACTGCAGTAGGGGGCCTTGATCCAACGTGATGGGTGTCCTTATGAAAGGGGACGTGGACACAGACACATGTGGAGGGAAGGCGCCGTGCAAAGACCAGTGAGAGAGGCCTGGGCTCGACCTTGCACAGCCTCAGAGGGAAGTGACCCTTCCTTCATCTTGGACTTCAGGTCTCCAGAGCTCTGAGAGACTAAACAGGTCTGTCGTCGGAGCACCCCAGGCTTTGTCATGGCAGCCCTGGCACAGGGCATTCAGGGTCCAGACCCGGGATGCCCACAGCCAGGTGCCTATGTCCACACGCTGCTGCACCCCAGGCCAGGGAGGGGTCTGCATACGGGATCACTCCCACACCACGGCTCCCTGTGCTGCTCTGCTGCTGTCGGCTCAGGTGGCTTGGGGTCCCTCCAGGGTGCTCAGGCCTGCACAGCCTGCTGGGGTGCTCTAGCTGGTGTGGGAGCGGCCTTGGGGTATGGACATTGGCCGCCTCTTAATAATTCCTCTATGGTTCCAGCTGTCTCTAGAACACACGAGCACTTTGCACCTCGGGCGGACTTGCCGCCCCTTGGCCTGAGGTTCCTGTTGGAGTCAGTGGCAACGCGGTGCTGCAGGGTCAGGGCAACATCCCTATCCCCGGATCCCCAGGTGGCAGGAACTGTCCTGATCACCCATGGCTTGAGGCCTCTGGTGTTCTCCCGCCAACACCAGGGCGGTTTTGTTTCTTGCTGGTGTGTCGGAGTCTGGCGTTTCCCCAGCCACATTGGCTGCAGCAACCTCCTATTCAGAATGGCGTCTTACACGCAACAGGTGCACAAGAATAGTTTGGGGGTGACGGGTGGACAGATGAATGGACGGATGGGGGTGTGTGTGTTGGGGTGGGGTCAGTGTCCACGTGGATTTGGGGGCATCTCACCCGGGCTGCTTCCCTCTGGGGACTGTGGGAGGAGAAGCAGGTGCGTGGTCCCCTTCCAAGCCCTGACCCCGGAGTCCCAGCTGCCCCACTGAAGGTCTGTGCAAGGCCCTTGGCGCCATCCCCTTGTCCTCTGGCTCTTTTGGCTCCACTGAGGGATTCAGGCTCTGGGAATAAGTGAGGGAGGTGTCTCCCATCCAGGTGTCAGAGGGAGTCTGGGCCTGGAGGTGCCACCCCTCCCCCATGCCTGCCACCTGCCCTGGGGAGGCTCTCAGGCTCACCTCTCCAAGGGGTGCTGGTGGCTCTGGCTGCAGCTAGCGTGTGTCTGGCTCCAAGGGGAAGGCGAGGGCATGAGCTCCCTGGGTCTGCTTGTCTGAGGAGCACCCTTCTTCAAGTTCCTGCCCTGGGTGGGGCTCCCACCAGTCTTGGGGAGCCCAGACCTGCAAGGCCCCCACAGCAAGACAGGGCTCCCAGGGTTGTGGAACACGTTTGCTGGTGCTCGGTGCTCCTGCCTCCGTGGGCTGGGCCACGTTGCCAGTTTGGTTCAGCACCCTGAGTGTCCAACAGGGAGTCTGGCGAGGGTGGCTGGGAGGGGGGCCTCAGGTGGCCCCATGCTTATGCCTCGGGGAGCTACTTCCAGCCCAAAGACCCTGCTCTTGGGAAGCATTGCAGGCAGGGGACAGCCCAGCACCTCATCCCTTAGGACAGGGGACAGCCCAGCACCCCCTCCTTGTCAGGTGAGGGGTCCATGTATCCCCGGCCCCAGCTTGGGCCCCAGAGCTCCAGGAGGAGCCTGCCCGGGACCTTGTTTATTTTTGGAGTATTCCCACTGGTTTGGTCAGGAAGCGAGCCTTGTTAAAAGGGATTTAACTGTGGGTCACCGTGAGTTTGAGGGGCTTAGGAGGAAAGAAAGGGAAGGGCTTTTCCCCTTCATCTTCCCCAGACCAGGGGGGAGGGAGCCCTTCCTCACAAAGGCGCGGCCCTGAGCGGGGACCTCAATGGCGGCCCAGCTGGAGGGAGCCCGTTAATAGGGAAAAGCTTAAGTCATTTATGGGAACCAGAGAGGGGCTTCTTAGCGGCAGAAAAGAAAGGCCTCCCAGAGCTGGGAGGGCAGAGGGGTTGCACTGAGGCCATTTCCCAGGGACTTTTCTTCTCCGGACCCCCTCAAGGGGAGGGCCGGCCCTCTGCTCTCTGGGACCAGACAGAGCTTGGGGTTTAGGGGTCTGGGCCATTCTCAGTCCACCCCCGGCTCTGTGCCACCTAACCACACAGGTGCCCAGCTGTCTGTGGCATGGCCAGCAGGCAGGCCTTTTGGGGAGCCCCACATGGACCCAGGAATAGGGGACAGGCTGATGCTCCTGTGGTCCAGCCTGGGGCTCGAGACTGCGCCCTGGAGACACCGCCTCCATCCTCTTCCTCTGTGGCTGAGGGTGGGCCCCGTGCCTCTGCTGGGCACCCTCTCTCTGCCTGGGGTCCTGGCCTGCTGCAGCCCTTCTTGAGGGAGGTGGCCCCTCCCCACGGGGGCATCTCTGCATCAGCCCACTTTGCCCCTCTCAGGGGCCCTGCTCCTTCAACACGCTGAGGGCCAAGGCCCAAGATGACCTTTCACAAGCATGGGTGGAGTTCGGGGGATTAGATCTCACCCTGGCCTCATGGCGAGTTTTCTTATTATGGGAAACAGCCAGTGTGGTGGTGGGGGGGGGTCCATCATCTTCTGCAACCAGATAAAATAGAAACAACTAAATAAAGCGCCCTTGCTGCTCAAGGGAGAAATTATGCCTGTCAATTATGATTTATGAGCGATTGCCAAGTGGGGAGCTGGGCCTGCCCGCCGTGGAGCCCGCTTTCTGCCTCTCCCCAGCTTGGTGGGTGAGGCTGCGGGTGAAAAGGCTTTTCTGGGAGAAGGTGGGTCCTTCTGCAGCACTGGCTGTTAACCCCTTTTTGCCTGTAAGGTCAGTACCCAGCTGCTGGAGGAGAGGGAAGGGATCCCGTGCCCCCAGTTTGGCACTGGGGTGGGGAGGGCATATGGACGGTAGCCACTGGCAAGGCGCCCATGCCAGGCCCTGGCTTCAGTCCCAGCGAGAGCTTGGGATGGTGGTGGGTAAGCTCTCTATCCCTCTCTGCCCTATAAAACTCCCTGGCAGAGCCGCCCGCCTGCGCCCCAAGCTTTATCTGTGTCCTCCCGGGCTCCCCGTGGAGGGGTACCAATTTGTCCTCACATGCGGCTGCTCGGGCCAGATGGTGGGTATTTCCAGGCCACAAAGTCCTCTGACCTTTGAACAGTTGCTGCCGAATTTCAATAATGAAACTGCCTTTTTTTTGAATACGTACAAATGAGACGTTATATTTCCATACATTTTATTTCCAGCCTCATCTGCGAATCTAATATTGACCCGGAGTTATCTGTGATGGGGAAGTTATTAATTCTGACAGATATAAGGGAGAAGCTAATATTCGCCTTTTACAAACACCTAATATTAATCTCGGGCGCTGTAAACGAGTGCCGTGTGCCGGCATGGGGGAGATGACACCAGCTCGGAATTTGATAATGAAAAATGGGGAAGTTTAATTTCAGGGAATGGATAAAAACATTTGCCCACTGCGAGGTAAGCAGCACGGGAGGCCCTGGGTGGGCAGGATTCCTGGAGGACAGAGTGGAGGCTGGGAGGTAACCGTGACCCCACGGCCTGTGTGCCTCGGGAGCTGTGGCCCATGTGGCTGGGAACGTCCAGCCTGCAGCCGGAGCCTCCCATCCCTGTGGACCTTGCTATTCCCACTGCTCATGCCTCAGGACGGGCCTGTACAGGCCCCTGCTCGGTCTGCAGGCCAGGAGCAAGGGCCTCCCGTGGCCCGGGGACATCTGTGGGCTGAGAAGTCCAGAACTCCTGCCCACTCTGGTGAGTGTGAGCTCTGAATCCTGGGTCTACAGCCTGGATACCCCTGTGGCCATCACCTGATGGCCTCCTGGCCCTCCTGGCAGGCTGGAGAAGTGGGGCCTGGGTACAGCGAAGCTGGAGGGTTCTCTGTAACTCGGGAGCTTGGGATCCACCCCCCAAAGGAGATGACACCTGAAATGTGCCCTTTGCTCTCAGGGCCCTGCCACTCTGCCCTTGCCTAGCGTGACCCTTGTTGTACCCCAAACGTGTCCCCCACTCCTATTTTGCTCTGGGCTGAGCCAGGGTCTTCTTTTCACTTTTTTCAGCTTCTCATAGACCTGCCTGCTCTTCTCTCTGATCTTGTAAGTCAGGGTCACTGTTACAGGCTCTGTATTGGGACAGCCTATCTCATGTCTCTAGACCCCAAATTGAGATATTGAGTGCTAACACCCACTAACTCAGAAAGCCAGCTCATTTGGAAATAGGGTTGTGCAAATGTAGTTAAGTTGAGGCACAGTGGAGGAAGGCCAGCTCCAAAGCTGGTAGGATAGACCAAGTCCTTATAAGAAAAGGGAAGTGGGCCGGGCACAGAGGCTCATGCCTGTAATCCCAGCACTCTGGGAGGCTGAGGCAGGTGGACCCCTCGAGCTCAGGAATTGGAGACCAGCCTGAGTAAGAGCGAGATCCCGTCTCTACTAAAAATAGAAAAACTAGCTGGGCGTTGTGGTAGGTGCCTGTAGTCCCAGCTACTCAGAGGGTGAGGCAGGAGGATCACTTGAGCCCAAGAGTTTGAGGTTGCTGTGAGCTATGGCACCACATCACTCTACCCAGGGTGACAGAGTTGAGAGAAAAAGGTGGGGGAGTGTGGACACAGAGGCTGGGAGAGCAGCATGTGAAGAGGAAGGAGAGACCGGGGTGACGCTTCTATGAGCGGAGGATTGCCCGAGATTGCCAGCAGACCACCAGATGATGAGAGAGGCCGGGGCAGACGCTTCCCTTGCAGCTCTCCCAAGGAACTGGCCCTGCCCTCACCTTGACCTTGGTCTCTGGCCTCCAGAACGGCGGGACAACCCATTTTTGTTGTTGAAGCTGCCCGTGTGCGGTGCCTTGCTCAAGCACATTGGTGCACAGACTCTTCCATGGGAACGCTTGTCACCATGGATTTGTCACCATGGACAGTCACACACTGAGTTGGGAGGTTTTTATTGTGAATCCATGAGGGAAGGACAGTGTCTGTGACAGCCTCGTCCCCTTCCATGTTCTCAGCACCCAGCGCCTGGCCTGGCGTATTGTTTTCGGTGTCCCGAGAGTGCCTGTGGGATCCGTGGCTGAACACTGTATTGTCTCTGACCAGAAATACATCAATAAGTCTTCATTAGACTCCTCCTGTTTGCCTTGGACCATGTCAGAGGCTGGGGGGGGCTATCCAGAGGGGATACCTAACATCTATACCAGCATGTCCTGGTGGAATATTAGTTTTTATTTCCTGCAGGCTCTGTGGGCACTAGGAGTTTGGGGGAATGGGGGCTTGGCTGGGAGTTTGGAAATTCACTGGGGCCTCTGAATGTAGCTCTCAGCTTGGGCAGAGGGGTGGCCGTGGCAGACCGGGAAGCTTGAGTCACAGCTGGGGCAAGCGTGCCTTGGCAGGTAGGCTTCTCCTCCTCAGGCCATCCTTGTCATGGCCCCTGGTGGCTGCAACTGACCATCCTGGTCACCATAGATAGTCTCTGTGCCCTCTGGTTGCTCGGGGCTGGTAGCTGCTGTACTAGGACATTTGTTTCCCCCTGAAGCGCTAGCACTCTGCACGCCGTGCGGGGAGGAGCGTAAGTCAGGAGCGTGGGGTTGGTGCCTCAGGCTGTCAGCTACCAGAACTGGGGAGCATTAACCCCACACCCAAGTTGCCAAGTAAGGGAAAAGAGGCCCACAGAAGGGGAGTGACTTAACAAGGCCACACAGAAGCAGCTCTGGATCGGGGCAGGGCTTAGTGCTCCTTCTGGGACAGCGTTGAGCAGTACTGCTATCGATAGGGAGTTCAGACTGTCCCTTTTTCTTTTCTTTTTCTTCTCGCTCCATTGAAACCTGAGTCTCAAGTGCTTTCCTTTAAAACAAAAAATTTTTTTGAAACAGAGTCTCACCCTGTGCCCTGGGTAGAATGCTATGGCATCATCGCAGCTCACGGCAGCCTCACCTTCCTGGGGCTCAAGGGATCCTCCTGCCTTAGTCTCCTGAGTAGCTAGGATGACAGGTGCCTGCCACAACTCCTGGCTTTATTTTTATTTATTTATTTATTTATTTTAAAACAGAGTCTCACTATGTCACCCTCATTAGAGTGCAATGACATCATAGCTCACAGCAACCTCAAACTCCTGGGCTTAAGCAATTCTCTTGCCTTAGCCTCCCAGTAGCTGGTACAGGTGCCCACCACAATACCCAGCTATATTTTTGTTGCAGTTGGCTGGGTTCGAACCTGCCAGTCTCGGTGTATGTGGCTGGCACTATAACCACTGTGCTACAGGTGCCGAGCCTAGTTTTTATTTTTAGTACAGACGGAGTCTCACTCTTGCTCAGGCTGGTCTTGAACTCCTGAGCTCCAGTAATCTGCCTGCCTCAGCTTCCCAGAGTGCTGAGATTACAGGTGTGAGCCTCCATGTCCGGTCCTCCTTTTCAAATTTCAAAATCACCTGCTGAAATGCGCTTGGACAGGCTGCTCTCCTGCCAGCCCGCGCTTTCCCTCACGGCTCCTCCCGAGCTGCCTCCTCTGTCTTGGACCTTCTTGTCCTGCTGACCAGGCCATCCCTCACTTGCTGCACGCACACATCCAGGCCATGCACCCCGTATGTACACGTGCTGGGCTACACACAGGATGCTGCACACGTGCACACACAGCCCTCTGCCAGTGCGCACACACAAACACACACGGTGCCTTGAGCCAGACCCACACTCGTGTTGCAAGCCAAGGCTGAGGATAAAGGGTCAGGGGCTCTGAGAGTCCTGAGGCTGAGGGACGGCCAAGCCGCCCGCTCTCCTCCCTCCTGCCTTTTCCCCTGGTCATGTTCACACCTGGCCTGTGGACACACTTCCGTTCTTCCCCGTCCTCTGTGTGGCTCACAGTAAAGGTGACATAAGGAAGACAGATGTCCCTCAGTGGCTTCCACAGACTCCACACCAGGCCACCTCCACTCTCATCCTCTGGCCTTCCTGGTAATCTGAGTCTCAGCTGGACATTCTAACAGGTCCCCCCTCAGCCTGGAGCCAAGCCCTGTGCTGGCTCTGCCGTGCTCCCGGGGACTGTCATCTGCCCCTGGACTGTACCCGCTGCCCCGGGAGGGAGCCCTTCCCCAGGGAGCGAGTGCTGAATGGCAATCGGATGGCCTCTCGCCGGATCTTTGTGCACCAGGGCTGTGTTTATTGTCACAAAGATGACTGAGAAACCCCAGACATATCGTATCATCAGCACTATGATCGGAGAAACAACACCTATGAAATCTATTATTCATTAAGTGTAACCAATATATAATTTAAAACAGTGGGCTTTGTCAAATAATGTTAGGTCAGCATAATTTTCTGCCTATTACTAATATCTATACCATCTTTGCCTTAGTCAGCTCTATTTAAATATGCAATCATTTACAGCTTTTGAGAATATTTCTGTGCACTCCCAATTTCCAATATTCAACTACGACAAATTTTATGCTGACATCAATAGCAAACTATTAAAGACAGTATTTCATTATTGGTTTTTCATCCCAAAAGTTATTTACAATTATATACTAAGCACTAATATTAAAGGAAACCATTTAAATGAGGTGCTATCTACTTTAACAATATGTCTGTCACAGAATGAGATTGTGTTTAAAGATTTTATCAAGAAATGGTTGTTTGCTGAGGTTATGTTTTGTCCATGAAATATGCATTTCATATCTCTTTCATTTCATTAACATAATTTAATTTGTGCTTTGCATTTTGTGCATAATACATATTTGATTTACAAAACAAATATTTCCATTAGAAAATGAATTTCATGCAGGCAAAAAAGCAGAACCAAATGATGTATTGAAGGAAAATAAGAAGAAATGAAATGCATTTTCTCAGTCTATTAAAAAATCTATGGCATTGACAGAAAGTGCACTTACTGCTACATTTAAAAAATAGCACATATGTCAATGTATTAACAAATAGAATTGGAAATACAAATATTTCCCTATATCAAGCCAAGAATCTCTTTATTTTAATTGAGTTGATTTAAAAGCCCAACTACAATTTAATTTTTATTTCATGATGTGGTGCTGGGGCTGGTGCCGTTGGAGCCGTGTGGGGTTGGCGGTTGATGGAAGAAGATAGTTGACCTTAAAAATGGCTTTTATTGACAGTGGAGAGACATGGTTGAATAGGAAGCAAATGGGAAGCCGGTCCTTTGTGATCTGGGGGGCTGCGGGGAGAGTGGCTGCGGCTTCTGCAAAGCCCCTTACAAGCTTGCTGCCCTGCTGCTGGCCCCCGGCCCCTCCTGTCCCTCTCTTCTCCACTTGGGGCTGTGGGCTGTTTGGGGGTCCTGGGGAGTGAGCAATGTGAGTCTTTGCTGGTCTAGGTGTAGAAGGGAGGCTCTGGAGTTAGGGGCATGTAGGATCTCGGGGTTGGGGAGTCCATCAGCATCTTACCTCCTCCCAGCCCACAGAGGCCTCCGTCCATGACAGGGGTGCAGAGGGAGGTGGGGCAAGTGCATCCCCCCGGCAGTGCCTGTAGGATGTTATTTAAATGTGATGTGTGGGGCTGACAATGGTTCAATCGAGGATGAGAAGGTATTGAGAGAAGTTACTGGAAGAAGGGGCTGAGACAAGCCTGTCAGTCGCTGACTCGGGACACAGGGCTGCCTGCCCAGGCCGCCCTGCTCATGCCCCACCATGCCCTGCCCTGCAGAGGCTGCAGACCCAGCCTCTCCCCGGCTCAGCAGGAACAGGGAACCCTGACTGTCCAGGAGAGCTCTAGGCAAGGGGATCTCGGGGTGGACACCTGCAGTCCAGCTTCTCAGCTTCAGAGAGAGAGACTGAGAACCACAAGGGTATGGCGTTGCCCTGCTGTGGCTGGGCTGTCTGCCCTGGCCAGCACACTGTTCCTCTTCCCTGATCCAAAAGCTCCTTCCTGCACCCCTCTAATCCACACCTCAGACTCACACCTACTCTGCCTCAGGCCCCCAGAACAAGGAGGAAGCCCCTGTTCAGCCCCTGGGACGTCCAAAGCACAGGAAGGGATCTTAGGTCCAGGCTCAGTGTATCAGGAAGGGCCTAATGGCCCCATGGCCTCTTTAGAAGAGACCCAAGGGCTGTACTGGGGGCTGTGGCTATAGGTTTGTTGCAGAAGGCTGCCCGGGATACGTGAGGTCCTCCACTTTATGTATACAGAAGGCATGGGGGAGCAAGGGGCTCCCAGTGTGGTTGTGGTGTACAGTTGCACAGGTTGTGCACTGAACCACAGCAGGGGCGCCATGCGCACAGTTGAACATGAGAAGGGCTCCCCCAGGAGTTGTGCAGTGCAGCCTCTGAGCCAGGGCTTACCACCAGAAGGTCGCGTCATACCACCAGTGGCCGTGGCACAACGGGGGCAGGGATCGGAATGCTCCCACACTCCCACAGGCTCACACACATTTATACATGAGCTCATACGCTCGGCTGTGCTCACGCTCAAACACACAGGCTCACACACGCACACTCACACTTACCACCCTCTCACACGCCCTGGAGACCTTGGGGTCTCCTGCTCACCTGTGCCCACCTTGCTGGGTGTCCCCTCTGAGACCCCCAGGTCAAAGGCGGGTGAGCCCCTGTGCATATAGGAGTGCCCAGATGCCTCTCGGGATAGATGCCAGGCCAGGAGGCCGAGGGGACCAAGGAGGGTTTCTTGCAGCATCTGAGCTGTACTAGTGGGCTGGGGGGGGGGGGGGCGGTGTGGTCAGCCTGGTCCCTGCTCATAACTGTGCCCCACTTCTTCACCCCTGCCCCACTCATGGTCCCTCCACCGCCAGGCCCAAAGGAGAACATGGTCTATCATTAGAAAAACTCCTTTTCTTTCAACCTCAAGGATCAAAACAAATAAAAACAAACAAATGAACAAAAAGCAAAACCCCAGAGAACAGGGAAAGCAGCAATGGAACCAAGAAGCTGAATTTCCATCTGGGGGAAATAGGAGGGGAAGAGAAGAGGCCCCAGCAAGGCTGCCAGCCAAGGACCCGGGAGCCCCAGTTTGTCCTGGCATCCTCCTAGGGACAGTGTGTGGCAGGGGCTCCTGGGCCACAGCAGCAAGTCCTCCAATCACCCACCCCCCTGGGCACCCAGCCCCAGCCTGGGTCCTTGCCTGCACTGTGTGGGGGACATGAGGATCATGGAGGCCTCTCTGAGCTCACACGTGGACTTCACTGCATGACGAGGGACTTTGCTAAAGCCTCTGAACCAGGAGGGGCACCTGGAATCAGCAGGTGCTGAGGGTGCACCCAGGCCAAGAGGGTGGGGTCTGGAGCTTTCCAGTCCTGTCCTGGCATCTGTCCTTTCTCTGAGCCCAACTTTCTCACCCACAAGGTGGAAATGGTGGTGTCCACATCTTGGGAGAAGAGAGAATGGCTTGGGAGCCTTTGGGAGCCACAGGCAATCCAGGGAGGTGGGTGCAGGGACAGAGCCAGGAATCTGGGCTCCCAGTAGCGCTGACCAGCGTGCCCTCAGTCGGGAGCTGGGTGGGAATGTGCAGATGCTCGTCAACTCGCTTTCGGGCTGGGACATTGGAAAGAAAGAAATCCATCTCTCAGGGAGGACAGCCTCATCATGTCAGATGTTTGGGTTTCTGGCTCCAGCTGAGCCAGAACCCCTCTCCCTGGGAGGGATGGACAGCCACCCCTGCCTTCTGTGGCTCCTTCCCAGGCTGCAGGGTCAGACGGGACTCTCACATTGGTGGTCAGGGCCCAGTGAGCCCTTCCCAGAGAGGGTGCAAAGGGGCATCTGGGCCAAGAGCAAGTTCTGCGGCTGTGTCCCTCCCCACATGACTTGAGAACCCTTAGCTCTCTGGCCAGCCAGGGGTCCACCTCTTGTAGACTTGTCACAGCTGGATGCGAGGCAGGATCCATGCAGCACCGAAGTAGATGATTTGTTTCTGTCTCATGAGTACACAGTTCTGCTCCACCTGGTGCTGGTTAGTTCCAGTCCGGGCACCACAGAGACTAACGTGTGGGACCTTCTCCTTGCTGGCCCTAAGGCACATTCCCCGAAGAAATCCTGGAGCCATTTTAACATTCCTATTTAAATATATCTTCTTTATATATATTTAATTTATATGCAACTAATATATGTGCATAATTTTAAGTAGCAGGTAGCAGTTACAGTGGGAGTGAGCCGTCTCCAGTCTACCTCTTCCCAGTCTGAGCCCAGCTATGCTGGGGCACTTCCCACTCTGTGAGCTGCTCTGGTGGCTCTTGGTTTTTTTGTTACTGCTTTTACTTTTTCTTATTTTAATGTACCATTACTAATTCATGCCAAATTTATCACCAAAACCATAAACTCTTATAACAACTGTCAACATATAAGGCTGTCAACATACAAGGCTGTCTCCCATTTCTCTCTCTCTGTTATATATATATTGTTTTTTTCTTGAGGATGTCTTTCCTGAAGCATGTAGGTCTGCTGGTTGCTCCCTAGAATGGTGTCAGGGAATTGCCTTTGCCTCCTGTGTCCCACATGCTACATCTTCCTCTTTCTTGGTTTACACCCTCATTTTGGTGGTACACACCCTCCAGTGGCTTTCTGAGAAAAGGTGCCTGGAAAATAGTTTCTGCGAAGGACTCTGCATGTTTGAAATATCATTTGTTCTCCCTCCTTGTTGGTGAACCATTCTGCTGGATTTAGAATTCTAGGTTTCTTTCTCAATCTTGACGGCATCATCCCGTGGTCGTCTTTATGAACACGGCGTCTTTCCTGGTTCCAGTCCTTTGAACATGGCCTGTTTTGTCCTCTGGTAGCTTTAAGGTCGTCTCTTTATCTCTGCTGTGACTCGAGAATGCCATATGATGGGCTCTTTCTATCTGAAAACCCACGTGCTTTAATCTTAGGAGGTTTCCTTGAATGATTTCCTTCTAAGTGTTTTTCTCAGTCACATCCTCCTAGAACTCATATCTATCCTCTATTTCACCTTCTGCTTCTCTTGTCTAGTCTCTTCTTGGATCTTATCAGTTCTCTCCTTTTTTTTTTATTTTTTTTCTTTCTGTTCTATTTCCTTAACTTTGACTTCTAACCATTCTATTGACTTTTTTTAAATTCTGTGCTCGTATTTCTATTTTTTTTTTTTTTTTTTTTTTTTGAGCCAGAGTCTCATTCTGTCTGTTGCCTTGGGTAGAGTGCAGGGGCATCATCATAGCTCACAACAACTTCAAACTCCCGGGTTCAAGCGATCCTCCTGCCTCAGCCTCCCAAGTAGCTAGGACTACAGTTATTCACCCACCACAACACCGGATAGTTTTCCATTTTTAGTAGAGACAGGGTCCCACTCTTGCTCAGGCTGGTCTTTAATTCTTGAGCTCAAGCGATCCACCTGCCTCAGCCTCCCAGAGTGCTGGGGTTATGGGTGTGAGCCACTTCGCCTGGCCCTTGAACACTTTTTAAAAGGTGTCACCTCCCCACACTACCACAGGAGGAATGAGCTTCAACACACAGACTTCAGAGGGAACACGTCCAAGCACAGCACCACAGTAAGACGTTCGGTCGCCGTTTCTCCTGCGCTGCTTTCTCTGTCCCTTTTTGCTCTATATTGTGGACGTGGCCTTTTTTAATCTCTTAGTTTAAGTTAATAGGATTTGGCATGAGAGCAGAGAGAGAAGTACAGGGCAGCGCTCCCGTGTGTATCCAGAACACGACTGACACACTCCCCTGGGCCGCGGGGTCCCTTCCCGAGCCTCAGACTCATACGAGGAAGGGAAAAGTGTTGAGGCAGTGGACGTCTGAGGCATTGGCTGGCTCTGGTGGTGTTTCCGGCTCCACTCAGGTCTGAGGACATCTTCACGGACTCTGCAGATGGAGCTGACCGTGGCACTTTATCCAGGGCACATGCAGACATGAGCCCTCCCTGTCCTCCCAGGAAGAGCTGACCCCACCAGGCCGAGCACCTGTGAATCATTAAGGAACTTATGGGTGCCCCTCCCAAGAGGGTGGTCATTCTGTCCTCCTCACACTCCAGCCTCCCAGTGAGCGCGTCCATGGGCTGGCCCCAAACTCCTAAGCCTTCAGGTCTGACAGAGATGTGGGTGTGACTGAAGCAGGAGTGGTGGGGACTGTGGCTCCAGGGAGTTCGTGCTCCCCCAAACAAGATGCATATCAGCAATGCTGGGCTGGCTCATAAATACCCATGTCGGTTAGCTGTATGCCTGGTTATCAAATATAGTGTATTAACAGAAAACTTAGAGATTAGAAGGCCGACATATCAGGAGGCAACTGCAACTGAAAAGGTCATTTGTTACTCACAGTCCCCGAGATGGAGGGGGACAGCTCTGGCCACATAGAGCAGCATGAGGAAGGCAGGGTCAGTCAGGAGGAGAGGGTGTGGGGGGAAACATGGGCCAGAGCCTCCCTGTGAAGGGGTGAGGAAGGGCAAGCAGGTTCTGGGTGCCAGTCTGCATAATTTCAGCAGGCTCCTGGGCACAGGGGCTGTCCCCAGTTGTCTGGTACCTGGTCCTGGGGTGATGAGAGCAGGTGGATGGTGGCCTGGAGTGTGAGGACCAGACAGTTGGTGGTGGAGCTGTGGGTTCCAGATCAGCTGGCTTGCATTTGGAAGATGAGCTTGTATCTCTAGGAATCAGCTTATCCCTGGGAGGGACGGTCCCTGCTGGGTCAGCAAGGCCCCAGATGTACAGCGTCAGAATTCAGAGATTACAAGACACAGCTAAGGCACACTCCTTCCCTGGCTGCCGATGAGATCTCTCTGCTGGATGTCAAGGCGCTGGGGGAGGTGTAAACCCGGCCACACCGGGGGCAGGGGACTACTGCTCGGGCTGATGGGCAGATGAGAGGAAAGGCTGTGGCTCAGATGGGGTGCGGGGAGCAGGTGCTGCCCGGGAAATCCAGAGGGAACAGGCTGCATTGGGAGCTCAGGGGCTTCCTGGGGAGGGCTGGGAGCTGGTTTGTGGGAGAAGCAGGATTCTGAGACAGGTGTGGTTGCAGAAACGGGGGTTGTGGGGGACATTATCAAAAGCTGTGCCAGGAAAGCTCGGCCATGGAGAAAAGGGGTGTGGGCTGTGAGAGGCATCTTCTCGTCACCTCCACCCTCCCAACTGCACCCCTGCCCCCTCCTCCTCCTCCTGCGAGGCTGTCAACCAGAGGCCTAGGTGCATTTGTTCACTGGACTCTAAGAGGGCCCAGCAGGCTCCCCCAGGTGTGTCCTGGCAGGTGCGGGCCTGCCCCTACCCTTTGGTCTAGTAGGTGTTGGGGTCCTACAGGCAGAGGAGACCTGCACTCTCCTGCTAGGCTAGTTAGGCTGGGGAAACGGGGGTCCTGCCCCAGGATGCCTGGGCTTCGGTGGTCCGGGAGCTGGTGGGAGTCATTCCCCAGGGGAGGGGACCCCTCAAGTGCTGCCTGATGGCGGGAAAATAAAAGCCGTGATTTAGAGGCAGCCTCCACTCGACGGGCTTCCTTAGCTGAAGACGTTCAGCTAATGAACCTCAAGCAGATTCATGGCCGTGTGTGAAGTCGACGGAGTCCTCACTCCTCGGAGACGAGCAGCATAAATCTTTGTTTTTAATGTCTAATGATATGTAAAATATTTAAATTTGCAACTCAGAATTATTAAGCTGCCAAGGTTTCTTTGCCTATTAAAGTGTATTCTTGCTTGAGAATTTATGGGGCACCCCGTGGCCACCGCCAGCCCCCCGTTAGGGGACAGAAGGTGTAGATTTGTGGTCCTCCTACTGTAAAAAACTTCAGGATCGTCTGACCCTGTAAACTGAAAATTCATGTCTCTCGCCCGGGGACAAATGCATTCTTTGTAAAGGCGGCCCATGGCCAGCCTTGGGCTCATGTTGGTTTATTGTCACTGGTTGATAACGTTTAATGGAAAAGATACAAGAGTGCCAAAGAATTTTAATTATTTTTGTGATAAAGTTATATGTTCGGCCTTGAAAAAGTAGAGATAATGCAGGGATTCATTATTATTCCCAGTGTGTTTAAACAGACGACACAGAATGCAAACAAAAGCAGATGAAATTTGAAAAGTATTATCAATATTGCAGATAGCAGATGCCCTTTCGAATCAGAACAAGCATATCTTCTATAGCAACTTTATGGTTGAGTAGTTTATTCATTTCTATTAGAAGGTTGTACGTTTCTAAAATATGTAGATGGTATCTAGAAAAACCAGCCAACCAGACGGGTCATTCTGCTTGTTTTCCTAAATTTATTATTTCACTTTTGCAGGGCCCGATCTGAGGGGCATTAACATGGGAGTGGAGTCTCATTGTGTCAAATTCTATCTTGCACATGACCTTTGGAGGGGCTCCTGCGCTGGTGCGGAGAGGAAATCGGAGCGAGGTGTGTGGACCGTGGTGGAGTTTGTGTTTGCTTTAATCGGGGTCACATCTGTGAGGCTGCGAGTTGGGGGTCTGCCTGCCTGTGGGTAAACTTTCTAGATTCTGCAGTTTCTCTTTGGCACCAGAAGAAGGGAAACAAAGTCAAAGGGAAATTTGCAAGAGTTCCTCACTGTCTTTTCCTCGCCCATGCCTGTCTCCTTAGACTCAGGCAATTCCCAGGAGATTTTGATGCCTAAAAATGAGTCTGTCCTCTTCCTCGGGGCTGTGGCCCTCCTGGGCCCTTGTCCCAGGGAAGGCACTTCTGGGTTTCTCGAGCAGTTGGGTATTTTCAGACTGTGCTGGTCGTTTTTTGAGGCTAGGAGCCGCCCCTAAGGGACCAGTTGACCCCAAGGCCTCACAACTACTTCTGGGGCCTGGTCAGACCCCTTTGGCCTCCCGATTTCTGTTTTCCTTTCTGAGAAATGGATCAGTCATTGTCTTCATGCTCATGTAGTGAAGTAGCTCAGAGCCCCAGCTTTGCAGCCAGGCAGAGCCTTGGGCAAGAGACCCTGCCTTTGCAGCCTCCTCCTATCCCCGGTTTTCTCAGCTATAACACAGATTCAGATGCGCTGAGGGCTGTTGGTATTAAATGAGAGAATAAATCTGAGTGAAGCTCTCAGCCTCATGTCTTATACTTCCTAAGCGCTCAGGAAGTGCGAGCCATTATTATTATCTTCATCACGATCGTTTTCTTCCCCAGATACCCGGGACATGGCCCGACTCTCTGCTGAGCTAGGCTCTCCTGCGACTTACTCCTGGCCTGAGGTTCCTTTGAGATCAGTCCAGGACAGGGGCAGTGGCAGGTGGGCCTTACAGAGCAGGACAGGCAGTGACCCACAAAAGTGCAGGAGTCCCTGGGGATACAGGGATCTGTAGGGCTAGGTATGGGGAGGCTTTGAGTCCGAGCTCTGGCTTTAGGAGATCGTCCAGGCGAGGCTGGGAGACTCGGGTGGGTTTGAAGAGTGGGTGCCATGAGTTATCAGGTGCTTTCAAAAACCTGAATCAAGTGGCTCCTTAAGAGAAGGGACTCACCCCAAATCAGAACATCTAAAACAACCCCACGTGATAGGCCATATTCTTTATATGCTCCAAAGGGTTAGCACAGTACACACCATCCTGCACCACAGTGGAATATGATTAGAAATGAAAACCAGAAGTTTAGTGCAACATCCTACATGTTTGGAAACTAAATGTCATTTAAAACAGAAAAGATAAAGGAAATAAGGAGAGTCGTGGACAGCATGATATCCAAATGTGCAGGGCACAGAGGGAAACGTATGCCTTTAAATTTGTTTATCGGGAAACAAACATGGTTTACAACAAGTGAGCTAAGTGTTCGCTGCTATAAATTGGAGAAAGCTGCAAAGCAAACCCAGAGTAACATGAGAGAAGGAGGCGACAAGGCTGACAGTGTGAAGGGGAGATTAACAATGGACAGACAGGTTCTTCCAAAATCCTGCTAGGACAAAGGAAAGGAGGGGAAATGGTGAAGCCAGGAGGGCGCACAGCTCCAGGAGGCCTCCCTGTGGGGCGGGATCTGCGTCTCCCAAGCTTCCGACAGGGTCGGCTAAGACCGGGTGTGCTGGGTCAGCCTGGGTTTCTACCTGTTGTCCTGGGTAATCGTCAAGGGCCCTCAATACCTTTTCCCCTTGAAGTTTTTTGGTTTAGAAGGTAACTTGTCGGAGCTGGGACGCCAGGTCGCCAGCCCTGGCCCGAGAAACTGCCAGGACGCAGACCACTATAGTTTCGCTCTGGGTATCGCTCCCCGTGGGTGCCGGGAGCTCACTGTCTCAGTCAGGTAAGAGGTGCCAGAGCACCTCAAAGGGGCAGCAGTCAGTCTTAGTAGGAGCCTCGACTAGCTTCTCCTGTGGCTCTTTATAGAAGTGATCCTGTGGCTATTTACACCACGGGTGTGGGGACTAGCAAGCAACGATGTATGTTCTCTCGTGCTCTTTAACGAGAGACCAATCCCTTCCCCATACCCTGATCACCAAGGTGTTTCTTTTCAGGTGTCTGCGACAGTAACTTACACCTGCGTCGTCCAACATGGCACGGGGACCCGCACGCAGCCGTGGAGAAGGTGCTATCAGGGCCGACTCATGGCATTCCAAAGACCAAGTACGATGAACAGAATGTAAACATCTCATTAGTATGTTTTACATTCATTACAAGTTAAATAATGTTTTTGATATATGGATTAAGTAAAATACATTTTTTTGTTTGGTAAAATACATTATTAACATTTTTTCCACCCAATTCTTTGATGCGGCTACTGGGAAGGTGGGAGTTACTGATGTGGTTTGTGTTCTCTGGACAGTGCTGGTGTAGGTGATGACCCCAGCCATGAGCAGGACGCTGGGTGAGCGGTGGTTAAAGGTGACAGTGTGGGGTCGGATCCAGACCCCAGCCCTAACTTGTCTTGGTTACATTATATGATTCCCCTGCATTTGAATTTCCCCTTCTCTAAAGTGGGATGGTAGCTATTTCGTAAGACACAGGGAAGTTCAACTTAGGGAATTCACAAAAAGCATTCGGCTTGGTGCAGCTGCCTTTTTATGAAGTATTAGTTGCCAGTCGTAAAACAGCATAATGACCCTGGGCTTCCTCCCCACAGTTCTGTGACGCTGTTTTATTGCTTAGGAAGTGATGGTGCGTTGAAATGGTTAGTGGCTCGACCATGGTCTCAGGGGGGCAAAAGTGGCCTGCCCCCGGCCCCACCGCAAGTGCTGGGACAAAACTGGCCCCAGCACCCACAGCCCTCACTTCTGGGCACCAGCTGGCACGGTGGGCACAGGGGGCCTCTGAGCAGTGCTTCCTCTCCAGCTGTTCTCTTGCTGCCTCCTCCTCTCTGCCCACCTGGTCCTCACCAGTCTCAGCCCTTCCTGGCCCTGAGAGGGGTGAGAATGTTCTCTTAGCATCTGCTGAAGATGTAGGGGCCCCCAGGCTGGACCCTAGACTGTCCCTCTGTTTGCATCCCTCCCTGGTGCTCCCGGCACTGAGCATGTGGGTTGGCCCTCAGTAAAAGGTGGCCTGTAGCTTGACGGAGGCTTCTTGGTTCATCAAACAAGCTGTCTTGAACTAATGGCCTTTGCTCAGACTTCAGACTACATGGACCTCAGCCACAGCAAATCTGAGTCCTCGTGTGCAGAAATGCCCTTTGGTGCCCTGACCTGTATGTGGCCACTGGAGCTGGTCACTCCATGCTGGTCTGGGCACCTGTTGGGAAGAGCCCAGTGACATCATGCACCTGGCTTCATGGATCACATGAGAATCTCCATTTCCTCCCTCCCTTCCTTCCTTCCTTCCTTCCTTCCTTCCTTCCCTTTTCCTCTCTCTCCTTCCTTCTTTCAACAGAGTCTCACTCTGTCACCCTGGGTGGGGTGTCCTGGCATTGTAACTCACAAGAACCTCAAACTCCTGGGCTCAAGCAATTCTCCTGCCTCAGTCTCCCCCAAACCTGGGACAATAGGCACCCGCCATGATACCCTGCCCAGCTACTTTTTCTCTTTTTAGTAGACACAGGGTCTTGCTCTTGCTCAGGCTGGTCTTGAAGTCCTGAGCTCAAGCAGGCCTCCCACCTCAGCTGCCCAGAGTGCTGGGATTACCTGCATGAGCCACCATGCCTGGTCCAGAATCCTTGCTGTTAATTCCTATCCCGAGGCCTCCTCCCCTGCCCCATTCTAAGTGTAAAGTCCCCAAGGAACTGGGACCTGCCCAGCTGACACTATGACGGGCAAGGAAAGCCACTTGAGGCAGTGTCCTTGGCCATGAATTCCTTCCTCAGTTCCAGGGAACTCAGGCTCTGGGGTCCACACTGGCAACACCTGTGTCTTATAGACTAACCTGTTAGCAAAGCTGGGAAACACAGAGACCAGGGGCTCGCATTTAGATAGAGCTTCACAGTTGACAAAATACTTACATTTAATTTCCACAAAAGCTCTGCTAAATGGTAGTAATAGCCCCATTTTGCAGCTAAGGAAACCCAGACAAGGCAAGTAGCTTGGCCAAGAAGTCACAGTGGGTTCATGGAAGAGCCAGGACTTAAAAAGACCTACTTTGTCCTGGGGAAGGGGTGTCGCCCGGTGGCGACCAGGCAGCCCGCTGCCTCTGGTCTGTCCTGCGTGCCCTGCAGGGTGAGAGGCAGGGGGAGGGGAGGTTCTTGGGAGGCAGTAGGGGGTGGCGAGAGCCTGAGGCCCGGAGTCGGATAGACTGGAGTTTCAATCTTCATGTCCCTGCTACTTAACGGCTGTGATGCGTGGAGTCTCCTCTGGAGTCTTGACTTCCTTCTCTGGGGTGATGCTAACGCCCCCTCACCTGGCCAATGGGAGGTTCCAGGGGTCCTCAAACTACAGCCCGCAGGCCACATGAGTTGGTGTGAATTGTATTTGTTCCTGTTTTGTTTTTTACTTCAAAATAAGATATGTGCAGTGTGTGTGGGAATTTGTTCTTTTTTTTTTTTTTTAAACTATAGTCCGACCCTCCAACTGTCTGAGGGACAGTGAATCGGCCCCCTGTTTAAAAAGTTTGAGGATGCCTGGTTTAGACGAAGCAGTGGGTGTGAGTGTCCAGCACAGTAAGTGCGCGTGGATGGCAAGTGAGTCTGAGCAACTCCCTCAGCCACGGGGGTTGGTTTCTATGGTTCTAGCAGGCAACTTGGGGAGGGTGTTCTGGTACAATGATCAGAAGCCTCCTGATCAGTTCTAGTCAGGGGGATTAGAGAGTTAGGGGCCTGGGGAATAGAGGAAGGGGAGGCATATGCCGGCGTCGAGCCTCGCAGGAACTGGCCGTCAGCAGCAGCTTCTCCCTCGCCCTCTCCCCGGGCCCTTCTGGCTTCACACTTCCCGTCCCCCTGGGGGTCCTGTCCTGCACCAGCCTGGTGGCTGGCCCGAGCCGCGTCACCTGATGGGGCCAGCACCCACCACCACCCTCCCTCTGGATGGCTGCCTCGATTCTAACTAGCTAGACCCTGCCAGTCCTTGGTTTCCTGGGCTCGGCATCCAGCTCTGAACTAGCTGCAGGTCAAACAAGCAGAAAGGTCACGGCTTCTTAGTCCCAGCCATGAGTCGGGCCAGGGGACAATGGCTGGGCTGGTAGAGCTGGTGTGTGGAGCTGGGTCCTGTGATGAACTGGTCTCAGACCCACCTATAAGGCACCAAAGAGAGAGGTGGCCGCCTCCATCATGAAGCTGCTTCCATTGCCTGCGTCCCCAGGAGGAGCCTCTGCCTGGTTAAACACCATAAAGGCTCTCCGTGAGGACTGGCTGAAGGGATGTTTTACAAGTACAGCAGCTTGAATGTGCTTCTGTTTTTGGTTTTTGTTTGTTTTGTTTTGTTTTGAGACATAGTCTCACTTTGTTGCCCAGGCTAGAACGCCATGGTGTCACAGCTCACAGCAACCTCAAACTCCTGGTCTCAAGCAATCCTCCTGCCTCAGCCTCCTGAGTAGCTGGGACTACAGGCACTTGCCACAACACCTGGCTAGTGTTTCAGTTTTTAGTAGAGTCAGGGGGGTCTCGCTCTTGCTCAGGCTGGTCTCGAACTCCTGAGCTCAAGCAATCCATCCGCCTCGTCCTGAACATGCTTCTGTTTTATAAGCTCTGCTCTTCTTTGAAAATGGGCTTCTGTTTAGGAAAAGTGGCCTTGATTCTTCCACCGTCATGTGCAATGATAACATTAAAAAAGGCAAAATTGTGTATGCGGTTCCCAGGCAGTTATAATTAGGGTAATTTCCCTGTGTTTCAGGTTCCCCTCTTTCTTGGAAGCTCGAAGCTATCTGCGAGCATTATCCAATTAATTGTGGAACTAGCCGGGTGAGGGTGAGGAGAGGTGGGGACAGACCTGTCACACACCAGTGATGGCCGGAGAACTGCGGCCCTAGAGATCAAGTGACTTGCCGGAGGTCCCAGAGTCAGGAACTGAACCCCCTTCAATGGTCAGTGGAGCTGCATCTCACAAAAAGCGTTTACTCTGCAGCTGCAGCTTCAAATGGCAGGTACAAAGGCCTAGCTTTTATACAAATGGCAGAAATTTCCTATCCTGCTCCCAGACAGAAGTTTCCCTCTGGGACTCAGAGGTGAAGCCCCCACCCTGCCCAACACAGCTGACCATGGGACCTCCCCCCTCCCTCGGGCCCAGCTCCCTGTGGATGGTACTCTGAAGGCAGAGAAGTGATGGAGTACAAGTTCCCGTGGGTGACCAGGGCAGTGACCCAGAGGACTAACCGAGCCAGATAAATTTTAAGGGTTGCAAACAAATTAACTATGAAGAATTACTTCCTTTTTCAAGAAATAATCAACAGTCATAACTGTTTATGTAGTTCTCTTGCTGGTGTGGTTTATGGGCTAGACTTGGCTGAATTATAAACACCCCAAACCCATTTAATAAACAGTGGGATTCCCCCAAAAGAGTTTTGACCCTAGGTGCCATGACAGAAATGGCTGTAGGGACCCCGCCACAGGCAGGGAACAGGTGTGGTAGGGATGGGAGGCCTCCCTGATGGTTTGTGGGGATCCCAGGGCATGTGGGGAACAGGGGTGAGTGGGGACTCCAGGGTGTGCTGACGGTGTAGGTGTGTGGCTTTCTGGAAGGCTCTTTCCATGGCTGGGCAGGGCGAGAGGATGATGACCAGGAGGATGGAGCTGTAAGAGTCTGCAGAAGCTTCTGGGGATGGCTCCACGTCCCAGAGCAGGTGTCTTCATAACCAGGAGGAAGGAAGGGCCAGAGCTCTTCAGACACATCCACATTCACCTGCTCTTTCAAAACTATGGCAGTCAGACTCTGGGGAGATGCCAGTGAGCCAGAGGAAAATAGAACAACCAGGCAGATAAAGCCCAGGTGCTCCCCTCCTATGATGCGCTGTCTCTGGGAGAGGCTAGACGTGAACTTTTGAGGCACACAGGGAAATGTCTTATTTATGGGAATTCCAGGAGGACAGGGGCTTGGGGGCTGTGATTGGATTGGATAATGAATGGACAGGTGGGGGAGTTGAGGGAGACCCGCAGGCTGTCACCCCTGCAGAGGTGTGTGTGTGTATGTGTGTTTGCATGTGTGTGCAGGTGCGTGTGTGTGTGTGCAGGTGTGTATGTGTGCATGTGTCTGTGTGCAGGTGTGTGCAGCTGTATGTGTGTGCATGTGTGTGCAGCTGCATGTGTCTGTGCAAGTGTGTGCAGGTGTGTGCAGGTGCATGTGTGTGTGTGCAGGTGCGTGTGTGTGTGTGTGTGTGCAGGTGCTTGTGTGTATGTATGTGTGTATGTGCAGGTACATGTATGTGTGTATGTGTGTGCAGGTGCATGTGTCTGTGTGCAGGTGTGTGGGTGCAGGTGCGTGTGTGCATGTGTGTGTGTGTAGGTGCATGTGTATATGTGTGTGCAGGTGCTTGTGTGTGTGTATGTGTGTGCATGTACATGTATGTGTGTACATGTGTGTGCATGTGTGTGCAGGTGCGTGTGTGTGTGCATGTGTGTATGTGCAGGTACATGTATGTGTGTACATGTGTGCAGGTGTATGTGTGTGCATGTGTGGAGGTGTGTGTGTGCATGTGTGTGCATCTGTGTATGTGTGTATGTGCAGGTGCATGTGTGTGCATCTGTGTATGTGTGTGTGTATGTGCAGGTGCATGTGTGTGCATCTGTGTATGTGTATGTGCAGGTGCATGTGTGTGCATCTGTGTATGTGTATGTGCAGGTGCATGTGTGTGCATCTGTGTATGTGTGTGTGTATGTGCAGGTACATGTATGTGTGTATGTGTGTGCAGGTGCATGTGTCTGTGTGCAGGTGTGTGGGTGCAGGTGCGTGTGTG